>CAMZMU010000128.1:29295199-29592240 GCA_947311845.1 Poa pratensis
CAACTGCCATGCTCTAAGGTTTACATTTGTACCCAAATCGGCAGCGCGGCTTGATGCAAGAAGCTTTGAATCAGTGGTCTCTGGACTCTGGTGGATTGCTACCGCAAATTGTTGTGTTTAGCGGCCAATTGTGATGCGGGTAGCAGGAATTTTGTCCTTTGCCGTGTAGGTGCTGGATTAAACCTTGAATTTTGTTCTTCAGTAGGTCAAGGATCGAGGCTGCTACCATATTGGTCTAACTTTTTTTGACCTGTATTGGTCTAACTTGATACCCTGATCAAACATATGTCATGTTGTACAGATAAAAAGGAAAGAAAGAGATGAGGCAGGTTTTGCTGAGAAGAGTTCAGAGATAGTACGAATCTCACAGAAAAATTTCCGTTAGCTTCAAGATCTACACATGTTGCACACTTGGATCATCCCCTTAGGCACCTCTTGAACCAGAGTAGAGCTCGCAATGGCAATGGCATAGTCATACCACAACTGATTTATCAAAGTAGCCTGCAAAACATCATAGGAAAAACTGGTCAACAATCTGAACAAGACATGGTTTTGGTTCCAAAGGATATTTTTTTTCGTGATTCATGACTGATAGACTGAGCTTCAGGTTTCATTAAGGGTATGCTGAAAAGACTTGCTCTGGTATGCAAGTATGTTTGACCGCTGATTGAACAAACATATGTCTTAACAGAAAAATCATAGTGTTTGATTTGACAAAATAATCTCGCGAGCTTTTAGATATATGGTTTCAACATTTAATTTCGAGCAAATGCTAGGGTTCTGATTGTTACTGTATATTGCTTGTTTGGTGTAATTGGGAACTGAAATGCCCCATTTGAGGTGCACGAGCAATAGAAAAGTCTCTCAGCCCACTTTTAATTCAGTCTTGGACCTACAGCTGTGTCTTAATTAGAAAAAAACAAAGAATAAGAGCATTCTAAAACCTTAAAAGAAAAAAACATATGAGCTGAAAGACTGGCAATAAATGAAATATGAAGCATCTCGGTATGATATTATGAATCTTGGACATTTACATAGGAAAAAATTATATTATGATATCACTTTACAAGGAACGAAGGTGTGTTTTCTCTTGCAAGTTGAAACCAGTAGCATCCAACTATGAGCAGAATAGATGCTACTTAATAATTTGCATTATGGATAGTCATTATGTTAGCATGCACCACTGCTGGCATGCACTGATGCACATATGTACTTTGAGATGTCATAGTAATCCTATTTTACCAGCAGAAGGAAAATAAACATGTAGTGACCAGGTTTTAAGTGCTAAGTAAGATTTTTAGACAAAACACCATGACTGTTTAAAAAATGAGCTGGGGAAATTGCCAGCGACTACATCAGTGATGAAGTCCAGATTGGATTGAACAGCCAGATGGCTCCCAACCCCAAACTCGCACCATAGGTCACTAAATCATGATATATGATAGTTGTAAAAGGCTAAGATGTTGGAAATAAGATACATGGGAATGGCTGTGGTTTAAACATAATCTTCACTGCCTATCGACTATTTTTACTATTTTAATATATACAGCAACATTTGGCAACTTTCGTTTTTCAAAACTGGTAAACGCTGACATTATCTAGGTTCAAATCCTCTGTTTGCTGAAGAAAAAGAAAAATAGTGTTGTAAATTTCAAGATGCAGGCATGTAAGGTAGAATTTTCTGTACGGCCTATAGTGCAATGCACACGGCCGGTCGATTCTGGGGCAAAATTAATATTGCGCCGACATTTTCTGACAACAAGTTGTTTTTTTTCCTCTTCCATTGCAATGCAGGCGGGTCAATCGATTTTGGGGCAAGTTTTAGGTTGCACCAGCGTCTTTCGACAATAAGTTGATTTTCCTCATCTGTTGCAACGCACGGACATGTCTGCTAGTAAGTACATAAATGTCACCCAAGATGTTGTGGCGGCATCGTGTTTTTGGCCTGATATAGACAAAAAATTAAGAATATAGGGCAATCAAATCATTACACATCAGGTGAATTTCATTGATTTGCAATCACTCATTCTAAGTGCTGGTTTTCGCCTTTCATTTTTGTCAGACATGCTCTTTCTGTAAAGTCACCAAGACATCTAGATGAACTGCACACATACGGAAGCAGAATATCACTGGAAACAATAAGATAACATCATATGGCTTAATTTACTGAAACGAATAGATCTGGAAGATGCTCAGATACTCAGACACATTATGGTTCCTGCTAAGACTTCTCACATGCATTGTTACCGTTTGGTTGGACAGATTTAGAAACACATATAAGTAAAATTGTAAAAAGAAATAAGACATCATGAAATTGTTGACAAATCCACCCAATGTCCGACCTTAAATGAAAGTACCCACACCACACGTGCACACGAAAACAATTCGCATGATTCATTCCATATATACCTTGAGCTGTGCGATTCCATACCACATCGGAATTCGGTGAGGAACTTGATGGTCCTGATGACAGACGTAGTCTAGTGCACAGCAACCATCAGAGACAAGCGAGGAGCAGGGATTCCGCGCAGAGGAGCTTGGTGATTGAGGAAGGTTACCTGCAGCTGACGGAACAGCCCTCGAGAGCGAGAACGAGGCGGCTGAAGGTCAAATCGACGGAGAAGACGATGCGCTCGACGAAGAGATGGGAGGTGAACGCGCCGCCGTTCCTTGACACGCCGTCGTCGATGAAGGGCTCCGGGTCGGGCATCATGTACGCTGAGATCCGCTGAAGCGTCTCGCGGAAAAGGGGCAGCCCCGTGCTCCCCGGCGGCAGCCGGGGCCAGGGACGGTCGCTGCGACAGCAGCTGCATGACGGCCGAATCAGGAGATGGATGCCACCTGCGCGCTTTCGATCCGCCTCCCGGCCGCGTCGCGTCCGTCCGGGCCGCTCGGCGGATCGTCCTTCTCCTTCCCTAACTATCGGGCTCCATAGCTCGATTGAGATTCCGTCGCATCGGTTGCTTCGCTCGCGGTGGTCTCGCTCTCCTTTGTGCCCATGGTGATTCCGTCGTCTCGCTTCTCCTCTGCTTCGGTCGTTTCGCGTCGCTAGTCTGGACCAGGTCATTGGGCCTTTGCACTTAATCAGGCCCGGTTAACCACGAAACGTCAAATTGATGGCCAGAGTATGAAGATCCAACGGTCGAAAATGGAAAAGAGGGAGATCGGACGGCCAAAATCATCCAGATCGTGAGAGTAGTGTGGGAGGCCTCCTATTTGGCTCAATTTTAATATCCCTAATAGGGCGTGTTTGTTGCCCACGGAGGCCCGGAACGTGGTCTTTCACCTCTTTTCGGCCTGTTTGATTGGCTATCCTTTTCCACGAGCCTGCATTTGCACAAAACTTAAAGCACCCTCAGTCAGCCCCAGCAGGAACACTCGATTCAGCCGTTCCTCCAGAGCCACCCTCGCGCCACTACAGTATCTGGCCAACAGGTACATGCGTTCTTCCTCTCATCTTCTCACTCCTCCTCTTAAACTCCTCCACTAAGTATGCCTCTGATCTACACATCCGTAAGTCGATTCGAAAAATGTTGAACATCAACTATGTGCCCGTCGACGAGGAGGTTCCATTCCCGTGCTCGTTTTCGAGTTTCGTCGACCGTAGCTTCTGATTTTCGAAGTTCCCTTTTTAAATGTTTTTGGATGAATTTTGTCAAATTCGTCGCACTCGGTGGACCGTTTGAGAAACCCTTTGACGTGTAGCTAGATCTCAACGTTCCGCACAATTTTTGTGTTGTAAGTTTTCTGTTTCGGCGATCGTATACGAGTAGATCTTGCATTGTAGCTCTATATGTATTTGCACCACGTTTTTTAGTGTATTGTCTTCAAGCTGCATGGGCTTTTAGTGGGCAACCAAACGCCGGGAGCACGAAATGTTGCATGCAGCGAAACGGACCAGGGTAGAAGATTGTTGGCAACCAAACTACATGCACAACATGGCTTAGGTCACGTTTCTTCAGGGCCAAACTGAGTTGGGCCACGGAGACGAGCCACCCAAAATCGGTGCAGGTAACCAAACAGGCTCATAAGGCACAGGCCAACCCGCCAGTGACCTATATATAGAGGAGAGCACGGGTTGATACACAAACACAGCGCAACACACACATTGGCTAGACCTCGCTTCTTGTTGCAATGACGAAGAGCCTTAGCGTCTTCCTCCTCGCGTTGCTCGCCATTGCTGTCTCCCTTTACGGCGCACAAAGTCATGCAGTGGCGGACCCAGGATTTTACTGCTGGGTATGCCGCACAAAAAAAATCTTTGCCATTTCAATAAAATATATTTACCACTTTAATACATAATTGTAAATTTGCATTGTTATACTATAAAAGCAATACACAATATGTAACTAAAAGATTGATAAAAATGGTTGTATAAACAACCACACAAATAATTCAAACGCCATAGTAATAGTCTCAGATATGCATAAAAAACTTACAAAACTATTTCTTTGACTTTTCTGGCTTACGCCTCCTTAAGGCCATGAACGTCTCGATTATATCATTCTCATCCACTTCGAAGAAAATATCCCGCTCTACGTAAGTGACTAGGCAATCATCCAAGAGACTATCACCCATCTTATTTCTTAACTTTGTTTTCACTAGAGTCATTGTTGAAAACACCCTTTCAACACCTGCCGTTGCCACAGGTAGAACCAGTACCAATTTCAGAAGCAAGTAAACCATATCATACACTTTATGCCTCTTTGTTTCAACAAGCTTAACTGAGAGGTCAACAAGATTCTCTATACCTTGAAAGGTTTCATCTCGCCTCATGTCATCAATGTAATTATCAAGGTGAAATTCAAGCTTTAGCAAATGATTGCCTGAGATATCATTAGGGTAGAACTCAGCTAGCCTGCGTATCTTCTGTGCATCAAAAGAAGCAAATTAGTTTGAAGGACTGAAGGCCGACATACAAGATAATAACTCCATATTGACCTCGTCAAACCGATTATCAAGCTCTTGAATAATTTGATCAATAACACCAATATATACTTCTCTTCTGAAATGGGCATCATTTGTTTGCTTTCGGGCACGAGCATTCCTTGTTGATTTTCCATAAGGCACATAATTACCCTCCAAAGAAGGAACTTCAACACCATGTTTGTCACAAAACAAAGTGACCCTCTTAAGAAATTGAGCCCAACCATCAGACCTCAATTGTTGCATCCTCTCCTTGGACCCATTAACAAGTCTGATTGCATTAAGAATATCTTGCTCCCTTCTCTGCAAACACTGAGACAGTTCATTTGTATATCCAAGAATAACAACCATTAAGTGTGCAAAGAAAACAAACTCAAAGCTCTCAAACGCTCCAAGCACATAATGTATTCTTGTCCAATCATCCTTATATGAAGTATCATCTCCAAGTTCAGTGAGTACGTCATGAATTGTGGAAAACATAACAACAATGTTGTATACAGTTTTATAATGAGAGCCCCACCGTGTGTCACCAGGCCTAGGCAAACCCATCTCTTGATTTAATCCTCTGGCAGTTTCAAGTTCATCACAATCAAGTGCTTTCCTGATACTCTCAAGCCTAGCATTTCGAAGCATGCCATGACGCTTACAAGAAACTCCAACAATATTCAACAACATAGATACTTGATCAAAAAAACTCACACAATCAGTATTGCCCTTAGCAACAGCAATAAGAACTAGTTGGAGTTGATGTGCAAAACAATGGATATAATAAGCAGAAGGTGACTCTTGCATGACCAATGTTTTCAAACCTTTAATATCTCCTTTCATGTTACTAGCCCCACCATAACCTTGACCACGGATTTGACTCATAGTCAAGCCCTGACTAGTAAGTAAAGCTTCAATCGCATCCTTAAGAGTTAAAGAGGTAGTATCATCAACATGAACAACTCCAATAAAGTGCTCACATGGCCTTCCTGATTCATCAACATAACGCAAGCAAAGTGCTAGTTGTTCTTTATGTGATATATCACTAGATTCATCAGCTAAAATTGCATAGGGCTCATCATCACAAGTTCTTCAATTATTTTCTTTCTTGTTTCTATGGCACAACACTTAATAATATCCTTCTGTATTTTTGGGCTAGTTAAGCTGCAATTACCTGGAGCATTGTTCAAAACATACTTATGAACTTCTGCACTATTTTCTGCAAGAAACTCCAGAAGTTCCAGAAAGTTCCCCTTGTTGCTAGAATCTTTACTTTCATCATGTCCACGGAATGTCAATCCTTGATGCAAAAGAAACTTGATGCATCTAAGTGAATAAGTCAACCTTATCTTGTACAAACAAAGATCCTCATCAGTCCACTTCTCAATGTGATAATCAATTGCTGCCTTTGGATTCGTGAAGCCAACATACCTCTCTTGAGCTGCATTGTGTGCCTTAGAACCGAGATGTTTCAGCAGTGCTTTCTCTCCTATGTTCCAATTTCTCCAGCCATCAACAGTAAATGTATCTGACCCATAACCCTTCTTGAACAAGTAACATACAAAGCAAAACACAGAATCCTTCTTGATACTGTATTCAAGCCATTCATGATTATACAACCATACAATATTGAATTGACGATCTCTTCCAGAAATATTTCTTTTTGGAAAAACATGGGTATAAGGTTTGAGTGGCCCTTTAAGAATATATGCTCTTCGTATTGCATCTTGATCATTCACGGAATAACTTTGAATGGGTAGCCTTTCACCTGGATCATGTAGAAGGTTGTTGATGTCATAAACTGGCGGCGGCGGTGGCGGTGATGGGGGAAAATTATTGTCTTGCTCTTCCACCACAGGTTCAGCCGGAGAGGGATTTAAATCAGCGGCAGCCTTCTTAGCAGCGTGTTTCCGAAAAAGAGATGCAATGTCTCCGCTTCTCTTCATAGCTGATTTTGTTAGCAAAATAAATGTAAGTATATGTATGACAATTGACTATGTAAGTATAAGTATGACAACCCCGACATGGTACCCCTATATGAATCTGTAACTTCATACAATATCAGCTGTTTCGGATAATTAACTCAGCACGGATGTGACTTGTAAGCGTCGATTATCCTAATTTTGTTCGTGGTCGTGGGATTGTGGCGGTCGGAGAAGGACAAACAAGTGTTCAATCTTGCGGGCTGCGGCGCTGCGGCAACCAGCCGTGACGGCGTCCAGAAAATCTCTCGCCGTGCCGGCGTCGTGCAGGGTGCTTCGTCGCTCGTCGCTCCTCCTGGGGCGTGGACTCCTGGCTGAGCGAGGGCGCAAGGCGTGGTGGGCGGTGGCGGCGGCCGGGCGGCGTCGCGCAGAGCGTGTGGAGTTTTGATCAGGATCGAGATCAACTAGCGTCTAGCAGTTGCAATCGATCTGGTCTTGTTTTTTTTTTCCTACTAAGCTGCGCCGGCCGGACTCGTACACGATTCAACTAGCAATTTTGGGCGATCGATCAGGCCTTTTTTTTCCCGACTACTAGTAGTACAAGGCGTAACAGCTCGGCTCCAGGGTATGCCACGGCATACCCGGCATACCTTGTGAGTCCGCCACTGAAGTCATGGTTCATTGCATATCTCTTCCCATCTCCCCAATCCGGATTTCGCTGCACTATCCCAATCCCACAAGGATCTGGACAAATTCCAGAAACATGGCGAACACACAATTGACAATATTGCCAATACCCTGGGGGAACTTTCTGATGATGATGATGATGACGGGCAAAGTCGCAGCATCACTGTGCTGCGCCCAGGGTTCTACTACGTCAAGGTCGCTGGCATAATAGTCGGCCAAATGGGATCCATGCTGGATATCAAGCCGGATACTGGTGTGATCGTGAGCACGACCAATCATTTCCTGATCCTCGACCAGGACGCGTACGTGCTACTCAAGAATGAGCTCCCGGAGGGGGATGCCGCATCCAACCGCCTCGCCGCTAAATGGCACCAGTTGTGCTACGCCGGCGGCACGGCACCACCGGTCACGCTGGTCCTCGCCGTCAACGGCGGAGAGATGAAGACGGGGAACTTCTGGTACACGCAGAAGGATGGGTCTGTGTGCTTTGGCATCCTGCAGTCGCCGTTAACCTGACGTTCCTGAACTAGCTGGGTGTGTGGGTTTGCGATGATCATCTCAACCTGCACATGTGTGCTATCTTATCGCAATATACAGTTATCCACCATGCATACATACATATATATTAAATAAAGATTCCACTGGATGCATTTGTGCAACTTGGATATTTGTAATCTTCGTCCCTACTTATTCCGCATCTGTCACCTGTCTAATTATTTGCCTCTTTCTTTGTAAATTTGATTACTTTTTGCATTTAAAAAACTATGGCATCAATTTAATTCGAACACACTTGTATAGGACTTCTGCAGACAGTGTCTTTCTAAACCTTCCCATTCAATTTCTTTACAAGTATTTGATGAGGGTTTTGTAGACCGTTTTGATGATGAGGTCCTCAAAACATGTTCCTCTTCAACTTTATCCTCTCCCTCTTCATCAGCTTCATTTTCTTCTTGTTCCTCCTCAATTTCCTTCGGTTCGTCATTCTCTTCTCCTACCTCTGGGTCCTCTGGGGAATGGGCGGCATAGTAATCAACTAATCACCCCATATCTTGCTGATCAACCTTGTAGTTGTAGCACGTATAAGTTTTCTTTTTTCTACTAGGCCCACTTTTGCACTTGGATTCACATTCACTCCTCTCATTGCTTGAGATTTTTTCTTCATGCTAACTTTGTGTGTCTTCTTGCTTCCATCTTCGCGACAAGGCCCGTGATAAAGGCACTTCGTCGAATAGACTCATCTGGGTATACCGCGAACTGCTGAAGATTCATCTGTCTATGCACCACAACATATCTTTCAACAACTGCTGCATTTGTTGATATAAATGCACGGTGCCCACTCTCAATTTTATCAACAAAATACATAATTTACACAGTATAACCCGAGAATTTGACATGTTTATGTCTTTCCGAGGAGTCCAATGCCAGCCATCACAATGGGTGTGATCCACATGCGGTTCACGTTTGTTGTTCAGCCATCGTTTAGCTTTGCACTTGTGATGGGAGTTCTTTTTATTTTGAAACAAGTCAAAACCTTTGCCTTTTATATTGATAAAGAAGGAGCAAACAACCACGGCCTAAGCCATGGAACAAAAGGAAAAAAGGTGATACAAACCCTCGAAACCCCAGGATCCAGTTTTTCACCTCTTCCTTGATACGCTGGAACAAGACAGAGGGCATAACGAATTTGTTGTTGAAGATCCTCGCATTCCTTTCCTTCCAGAGCTCCCAAGTAATCAGGACGGTTGCCGTCTTGAGTCCTTTTTGGGAGGTGCATTCCGAGGCCAGTGTCGCTTTCCAGTACTCATGAACCGTAGGCCTACCCGACCCGATGTTCTTAATTAGGGTTGGGCATTTGAGCCAGGAGGCTGCCTCCGCCCAGACCCTCTTGGAGCAGCAACATTCGAAGAGAATATATCTAGCAGTCTCAGGTTGAACCCTGCAGAGCTGGCATGCGGGTTGGTGTGGCCATCCTCTGATGGCAAGGTGGTCCGAGGTCCATAACCTATTTTGCACCGCAAGGCAGGCAAAGAAAGTACACTGGGGGGGGGGGGGGGGGGGGGGGCAAGTTTTCCAGATGATGCCCACAGGAAGGGGGACGAGGTGGCACGGATGAACTGGGCCTGATAGGAAGACCTATCCGTGTATGTCCCATTGGGGTGAGACTCAAGATGATGGTATCCTTGATCCCTGGAGTTAGGTTCACGTCCTAAATAAGACCCCAAAGGTGGATGAATGAGCGATGTGTTCGGCTATGAAGTTATTGACAACGATATCCCAAATCCGTTTATGGTCAGCGAGGGCGTCATGCGCATTTCTGTTCTTGCGCCGAGAGGCCTTGAAGATGGCAGGCGCAATGACCTTAGGGGGAGGCCATCTAACCAAGATGATCCCCGGAAGGAACTTTTGAGGTCGTCGCCCACCGTCACCCTAGTCACAGCATTGAAGAGGTTCTTATCGCTGGTGTCATTCGGCGTTTCCGATCCAACCCACGGCTTGTCAGGGGAGGCCCACTCATGCCAATGCCACCTCAGGCGCAAAGCCCTAGAGAACTTCTCCAGGTTTAAGATTCCCAGACCTCCCAGCTTCTTGGGACGGCACACCTTGTCCCAACTAAATTTGCACTTGCCTCCGCTGACCTTGTCACTGCAATTCCACAACATGCCTCTTCTGAATTTATTGAAAGCTTTCAAGGTGCGCTTGTCGGTTTTGAGAGCCGTCAAAAGGAAGATCCGCATGGAGGAGAGGACCGACTTGACAAGAGCAGAGCAACCCGCCTGGTTAATGAAACCTCTGTGTGATGTATATATTACGCTCGATGCAAAAACCTCTGTGTGGATGTCTAGTCGTTAGTATTCCATTAGTCTACTCGCTTTTGTTTCTGGTTTTTAAACTCTAAACTTTGTCTTAATTTATGAAATTGATTGTCGTTTACACTAGTAGCAGGAATCTCTATGTAGGGCAGAGTGGCGTTCTTGCAAAAGAACAAAGAAGAACAGAGGGGCGAATTAGTGCTATGACCGCAACGGGGCTGTTATTTATCATTTCCCGGCCGGCAGATGTGTCCCCCATCGTTTTTTTAATTTCCCCGCAGATTGGTTGGTTTCTAGAAAATTTGCCGACAGATAGATTATTCTTGACAGTTCCATTATGTTAATTGCTCCACTTGTCAAATTGATTATTCCTGGAGTTAAGTGCATCATCCTTTGTCATTGCGTAGCGGCCGTACTGTATAATTTTCATTCGGTTGCAGAATCAACTAAGGTGATCATACACTATTAGCTCCCCTTGCTACCAGTCGGTTGGCATGCATAACCGGCTGGTATGAGCCTTTTTTCATCTTCTTGTAAAAGCCCTCTTTGTACACTAGTGATTCACTATGTAGCCTGTTAGTACTAGCAACAAACAATTCCGCGCAGTGACTAACGAAAAAATCTCGATGTACCTAAGAACAGCTGCAAATGCCGCGGCTTCGTCCAAAGAAAAAGAACAATATATTCTCCCTCAATGCGTGCTGCACGCGACACCGTATTAAAAACCTCCATCAGTCCATCCAGTATATGAAAATCCCGGACACCTTAAGATTAACCGAGGATGTCATGCCCATGTTAGCTTCTCACGAGCAACTTGCACGCATCGATGTAGTCAAGGACTCAAGGTTAGCGTGGGTCAATTATTAGTTAGAGTTCTTAATCTATTGCTAATTAACATAGTGTATAAACGAAACATTGATCCCTTCAACCATCTAGCTCCCGGCTTCACCCGCTCTCTCGATCTAACAAACACATTCAGATCAGCAACCATGGCTGGTGGTGGCAAGCTTGCCTCCCTTGCTCTGGTAGTGTTGCTTGGTTGTGTAGTACGCACGTGCCAAGCGAGCTACGGGCTGCGCAGCCCGAGCCGCCGCCGCCTGGTCCTACCCCTTCTTCGGCAGTGCTCGCCGTCGGCCACTACAACCAGACATGCTACCTGGCGGAACGGATCGTGAGGAGCGCCGTGAAGAAGGCGGTGTACGCCAACCGTGGAATCGCCGCCGGCCTCATCCGCCTCTTCTTCCACGATTGTTTCGTCCGGGTATGCATATATTCATGCTTGCGTCTCTAGTATATACTCCCTCCGTTCTAAATTAGATAACTTCCATTTATGTATATACGGATATATCTATACTTGTAACATGTCTAGATACATCCTCATGTGGATAAATGGAAGTCATCTAATTTAAAATGGAGCGAGTAAGTTGTAACCTGACTACCTAAGCCCGATGGAGTAGAATTGTCGCCACCGACGGTATGTTTATACTTAACGGCGACCTTTAATTTCTGCACGTTCAGGGTTGCGACGCGTCGATCCTCCTCGACGAGACGGATGCGAACCCGCTGCCGGAGAAGCTCGGCAAACCCAACTTCCGCAGCCTCCGGGGCTTCGAGGTGATCGACCAAGCCAAGACGACACTTGAGAGCAAGTGCCAGGGCGTCGTCTCGTGCGCCGACATCATCGCCTTCGCAGCGCGCGACGCCGCGTCCTTCCTCAGCAACGGGACGGTGCAGTTCGACATGCCGTCCGGCCGCTTCGACGGGCGCGTGTCCCCCTCCAGCGAGACCCTCCCTAACTTGCCCTCGCCCTTCGCCAACCTCACGGCGCTCAAGGCTATGTTCGAATCCAAGGGGCTCAGCCTGGACGACATGGTCACCCTCTCGGGCGCGCACACCGTCGGGATCGCCCACTGCTCGTCCTTCGCCGACCGCCTCCCGCGCAACGCCTCGGATCCCTTGGCCATGCACTCCACGTTAGCCGACTCGCTGACGAATAAGTGCAGGAGCGGTAGCTCGGTGGTGGATCATGACTTCAAGACCCCCGGAGACCTGGACAGTCAGTACTACATGAACGTGCTCGACGTCAAAGTGCTGCTCAAATCGGACGCCGCTCTCATGTCGTCGTCGGAAACAGAGGCCAAGGTACGCTTCCACGCCTACTACCCTTGGGTATGGGCGGGAAGGTTCAAAGCCGCCATGGTGAAGATGGGCAGAATCGAGGTGAAGACCAGCGCCAACGGGGAGATCAGAAGGCAGTGCCGCCTCGTCAATGCCCCAATGCCCGAAAGAGTACATGTGTTATTGTCAGCTGATTTCTGACGCCGCCTCGGGTTTTTTTTTACTGAAAACGCAACACTCATTGATGCTTGATTATTGGAAACGACTATACTGTTAGTCAACTAAGAATTTGTAATTTCTCAGTCGATTGAACACTACCGGAAGAGGGTAAATACGTCCATTGTCAAAACAAATAACAGCTGTTTTTTCGCGGACACTCTTGACAAGCAGTGGCGGATTTCCTTTAGCTTACGGGGCGCACAGGATCCAGGTAGGACAATTTTTTTTTATAAAATTGTGAATTTTCACCACATATGTACCCTCAAAATGATTGATTTTCTTTCTTGATGCACCGGTAGGCACCCTGGTGCTCCAAGCTCCAGCTCCGCCACTGTTGACAAGTACCTGAGCCGGTGTCAAAAGGGGAAATTGGTTTTTACCCAAAACTTGACTGATTTTGGATTATGTATCCAGTGTTGGATGTACATTGGTAATATACCCTATAGGGGCTTCAAAGCAAAAAAAATATTTGTAGTGCAATATTGATAAGAGAAATCATTGGGTCAGCTGCCAGCATCGACCAATCCCCCAGAAGAAAAAACGATCGATCAGATCGTTAACGCGTACGAGGTCGCAGCTTCCGGCTTGAGCCGCCGGAGCCCGGGACTGGCGGATCAACCACGACGCCTCTGTTTAGCGACACATTGTCGGCATCCCGGTGCCGTCTGACAGTCGTCGTAGCCGTCCAGATGTGACCGCCGCTGTTGCCGCCGGCCCGGCGCCGTGCGCCTATACCTCGTTCCTGATCTGTCGATCCGTTAGACCTTCTAGTGTTAATTTCAGTAGCGCTAGTATAAGTTTGTCCCACTTTTCATTTATCCCCGTAATGCAGCCTGTATATAGTTATTCATATATGGACAATGTCATGTCCGGTTGCCGCCGGTGAAGAACTGCCGATGAACTCATTCGTATCTGCATCTAGTGGGATGAACTCATTAGTATCTGCATTTAGCTGTTTTGACTAAAGGGCATATTCCACGTACAAACAATGATTAGAGCCAAAGGTGGAGCTGGGCCCAGGCTACCAGGGACACGGCCCGGGGCGTAGGAATTTAGGCAAGCCTATATTTTTTATATGGCCTGGGGCGCAGGCGCGCAGCCCAGCCCAGTAGGGCAAGAACGTGTCGTTCTGGTCGCTGTTCTAAAAAAAAAGTTGTTCTGGTCGCACTCGCGTTCGTGGTCGACTCCTCGTGCGAGGAGAGAAACCTAGCAGTAGCAGGTAGCAGTCGCCGGCCGCCGCCGCCCCTCGCCGCGCCGGCGCTTGTCCAGACGCCCCGCCGCGACTCCGCCCAGTCGCCGGCCGGCCTCCGCCGCCCACTCACCCCGCAGCACCGCCACCGAGCGACCCTCGCCGCGTCTGTCTCCACCGCTCCACGCGAGACGCGACCACGCCGCCGAGCCGAGGTAAAAATCCCCATTTTTCTGCTCTGTCCCCCACCTTCCCAAACCTTTTATTTCTCTTAGATAGACAAGTTTAGACTACAATTGTTCTGTCTATGTAGAATGTGGAGCCGATTTAGTAAATCTTGCTTCATTTTCAATTTACAGGGAGATAAGATGAGTAAAAGAAATAGGGAAGTGACAGCTTATTTTCCAGTACAACCCAGAACTGCTCAATCCACGACAGAGGGCCCTCCAACTCAAGCAAGTGATAATAATTCCCATGTTACAGCTGAACTTGGCCCTGGTGATATTGAACCAGACCCTGGGTTGAGAATACCTATTGAGGATTTGAATCCAGACATTAGAGATCTTGCTAGAAGGGAGTACATTAAGGAGCAAATGGCTATGTGTTTCAGGTTGGTGCTTAGATTGTATTGTACGTGTGCGTGCAAAGTGTTCTTCTTCGGTAAGGGATTTTTTTTGAATACAGTACCATGGCTGTCAACATTGTTAATGCTTCATGTAAAAGACATGATCAATTGGCCCAAGAGCAACATGATGAAATTGTGCGCCAATTGGAGGCATGAGAATTTCTTAGTGGGAAGGGGAAAAACCAATTAACCAACCTTGCAAGACCTGGTGATACACGATGGGGATCACATCACAGAACCTTATGCCGACTTGTTAGTATGTGGAAACCAGTTCTGAAGGTATTAGAAAATCTATTTAGTGATGCAGAAAATGTTACACAAAGAACCACAGCTGGGGAGTTGATAAAGCAATTGGAGACATTTGAATTTGTTCTCATATTGCATCTTATGATTAGATTATTGGGCAAAACTAACAGTCTGTCATATTGCTTGCAAAAGAAAAATCAGAACATTGTGCGTGCCGTGGGATTGATTAAAACCACATTGGATGACATTCAAGAGATAAGGCGGGATGGTTGGGATCAGCTCCTTACAGAGGTAAATGCCTTTTGCCTCAAATACAATATTGTAGTGCCAAATATGGAGGATACAAGAACTTCTAATGGACGTTCAAGGACTTGGGGTGGTGAATTGGTGACTTACTATCACTATTTCATAAATGAAATATTCAATGTGGTGCATGATCAAATTATTGTTGAGTTAAACAACCGCTTTGCTGAAAGATCTACTCAATTGTTGAGATCCATTGCCTGTTTTGATCCCAAGAATTCGTTTGCCAATTATGATGAAGACAAGCTAGTTGATCTTGCTAATATGTATGCTGCTGACTTCTCAACGTATGAAGTTAATTTTGTTCTTAGGAACCAATTGGACTCATTCATTAGAGAAGCAAGAGCTGATCCACATTTGATGAACTGTAATGACCTTGGTCATCTTGCCATGAAGATGGTTTTGTCTGATATGCACACAACTTTCCCCTTGGTTTACCGCCTTGTTGAGTTAGCATTGATTTTGCCAGTTGCAACCGCAACCGTGGAACGGGCCTTTTCAGCAATGAGCATTATCAAGACTGCGTTGAGAAACAAGATGGGTGATGATTGGATGAATCATAGAATGGTATGTTACATTGAGCGAGACATATTTGTTACTATTGAAGAGTCAAAGATCATAGAGCGATTTCAAGGTTATCGCGCGTTTTACCTCGTCGTAGAAGTAAGTTTTCTTATTATGCATCGACTATTACTTATTTTACTTGTTGTTTTTTGCACTGATTAGAATTTCAATTTTGTACTTGAAGGTTTAGCTATTGAAGATGTAGTCATGGGAGGCTTAGATCAACCAAATCCTTGATTTGGTACCATCTATTGTATTATTTTTGCTATACATTGTCTTCTTTTATCGAATTGAATATCATGTTGCAACTCGTATTAGCTATCGAACTCAGTTTGCCTTCACTTATGCATTGAAAATAGGGTCATTTTTTGGATGATTTTTGTCCCTTAAGTTTTGGCCCGGGCGTCAGCCATTCCTGGGTACGCCTCTGATTAGAGCAGAAGTGTGTGTGGGATGGCAGCCGATCAACGAGTGATGTCTCTGGGAGCAGCATAAAGTATAACTTCACTTCATCTGACGGTCGGTCGAGGAGCCACGGCGACACCTGGAAAAATAACTCAAACCTGAATGCAGCAAAGGACAAACCAATTGGGTCAGATGGTATTGCTTTTAGGTCCCTGTTAGGTATCTGTTTTACTTTAAAATCCATATTGGGTATTTTACCAATGTACATCCAACTTTGGGTAAATAATCCAAGATCAGTCAAGTTTTGGGTAAAAAACCAATTTTCCCGTGTCAAAAATATACACTCTGACATATTTCATGTTTGTCGAGTGTACTTTGTTTGACTCTCGCGAGCATGTGAGGGTCATGCTCCTTTTCTTCGAAAGTACATCTGAAAATTGAAGTACCACTTAAAATTAGAATCTTCGTGTGGTTCATGTATCACAAAGTTCTGTTAACAAAGGTAAATATGTCTAGAAAGAACTGGCAAGGTAGCACTAAGTGTTACTTTTATGACAAAGCTAAAACAGTTCAGTTGTTCATATCTTGTCCTATGGCTCAGGTCATTTGTCGCGTTGTTTTCATGGCTTTTATTATTCCTCCCCCGCTAATATTACAAACTTGTTTGGAAATTGGTTAAATGGGGTTGTAAAGAAAGACAAATCCTGAGTAGGAGGTTGTGCTTTACTATGGGTCATTTGGCATGTGGGCAATGATATTATTTTTAACAATTCGATAGTTTTTTCGTTCTTATAGGTTATCTCTTTGGGCACGCATTGGATTCGTACGTGATCCTTTTTCCAGTCGGTGGAGCGCCATCAGGACATGGATTTTGGGTGCGCCCATTTGGAAATGGTTGCACGGGAATTCTTCAACCGATTCGGCTGGAAACTTAACTATAGAATATCATGTTAAAGCATAGGTTTTCATGTTAGTAGCTTGGTTCAGATGGTTGACACGTGTCTCAACTTTGTGCGGCCCATGAATTGTAATAAGCTCTGAACAATGTTTTGAATAAATTAATAAAGCTGCCGTATGCATCATTTCGATACAGAGGCTGAGGCAATTCACATTTTGAAAGAAAAAAATCTGAGAGATTTCTCTAGGCGCTCAGCAAACAATGATATACTCGGTATGCCGTGTTGCTATGTGTCACTGGTAACAACAGGAATGGTCGCTGTCACGGAGGAATTGATTTGCACCACACCCGTTGTGAATTTGTGATGGCTGCCATTGGACTCATCGGAAAGACAGTAAGTTGTATAGACACTTGGTCAAATTGAACGTTTGCCGGCTGAAATTACTGTAGCGTATGAAGGAGTTGTCGCTATGCAGTAAACGACAACGGCTGTAACAGGTGAATCTCCCAAGAGCCATTAGCGAGCTGTACAATGTTGATCCGCTGCAAACGTAAACAAACTTGGGAACGCAAAACTGAGCCTACCCAAGGGCGTCCAGTTGTTCGTGCCAGAAGTCTGTAAATGTGCCTGATATAGTGAAACACTAGTTGAAATCGGCGCGGCGACACGCCGCACTCTTCATGAGAAATTTTATATAAGATATGTTCAGCTGTTGTAGTGGCATTATATATAGCGTAAGTAGGTTTTGAAGAATGTTAGTATATGTGTTAGCTCAATCTCGGATGGTTGGATGTAGCAATACATATATGTATATACATATATCTACATGTAAGCTATGTAAGTAAATAGCAACAACCATCCCAAAAAGCCTATTGGCACATTCTAACACGACATTTTAACTTGATGATCTTCAATATCTCAAGAAACCTAAAAGATGACATGATGCATTCTTCATTGACTTGATATGACAGCTACAGATGAAATACATCATGTGTGCTACAATAAAATGTGAACATTCCTGATTATACAAAAGTGAGAAGTAATACATGCAGGTCACAATTAAAACAAAATATAGTGCCCAGTCCAAACTGAAAAGTACACTACCCAAACCTGAAACACAGTAGAAAATGCAGATATAATTCACAGCTTCAGGTTTCATAAGCTCCAAAAAATAGAAGGATCAAAGTTAATATTAATTCCGTAGCAGAAAGCCCTTCAATATCCAGGAAGTTTGATCCACTCAAATCATTGCAATAATCCAATTAACTGCATATGACACAATGTACAAGATACCTGCAACAGGTTTGAGAGAAGAATGAAGCTCTCAAATATAAATGGAAATTTGGATCAACGATAGTACAATAACATATAGAATTGAATATTTTTGTAAACATGCTCCTTCTCTTATTACGTCCTTGTTTTAGAAATGCAAGTAATTTCAAATTATTTTTAATACTTAAAAAGGAAAAGCCGATGGCAGCATCAGTTAATCAATCACATGAGCCTATCAATCAGGTGTGGATCTATCTAAGCCCTGTCTCTTTTCAGCTATTACATTATCATATATGTGCAAGCCAGCTGATATATGCATATACATAATTTTTATTGCGCTAGTGCTTCAACATAGAAACCTTTGTTTGTCTTGTTCAGTAGTAGGTTTAAATTGCAGATAATTTAGATAATGCTGAAATTATTTATATGGTATTCACATATAATCTAATTGAGTTGACCCATAGACCTAAAGCAAAAAAAGCAAAAAATAATCTAGTTATTCAGTAGCAGGAGGGTGAAGGAAAAATAATCTAGTTATTCACATATAATATAATCAGTAGCAGGAGGGTGAAGGAATTTTTTTTCTATATTATTCACAAATAAGCTAGTTGAGTTAATCAATAGTAGTAGAATGCATTCACTAGTACAGAACGACACATCAGAAACGGACCAAAAAGCCCATCGAAAACGGAGAAACGGTCCGTTTCCCCGTCCCCGATACTGATGTGAACGACCTCATCAGCAACGGAGTCAAAACTCCGTTTGCAATGTGGGATGCAAAATGCAAACGGGCTGTCATGAATAACCGTTTCCGATGTGATTATTAAATATTAGAAAAAAAATAGCCGGCTCACAGCCGGCTCACAGCAATTAATCCATAGTCGGCTCACAACTGAGCCGGCTTGGAGCAGCATTTAATAAAGCCGGCTCGCAGCTGGCTGGCAGCAACAATCTGACCGGTGGTTCATTTTACAATATAACACTGAACATTCGATTACACAGGAACAAGTAGAATGCACAAAGGTATAAATACATGTTCTGTGCAATAGTAAACGACTAATGTAAAAATTGAACATACAAAACAGCTACCGTCTAGCAGCAATCCACCCAGGTTGCCGCCGCAGTACAAACTGCACCGGAAAAAGGCTGACTTCTTGCATCCAGCAGCAACGATACAACATAGTTGAGCATGCTTTGACCATAACCATGGAGGCTCCTTATCTCTCGAGGTCTCACTTTTTCTTTGAAGACGCATAATCTGTATGGCATGAACTGAGCATGGTTAGCAATAAATTTGATTGTGAAGTGCAATTTAACTGCAAAGTGCATACCTCACGGCCAAGCTGAAACAGCTCGCCAAAAAACTTAGACAAATCAAATAGCACTGAGATAATACAAACTGACAATACTACCAAAAATTGTAAATATGTACAAGAAAAGCACAAAGCATGAGAACATACAGTAGCTGATATTAGAAATACAGTGGCTATTTTAAGTAGTCATATATCAAAGCATCAACTCTTCTCTACTAGAGTAGTTGATACAAATGTAGTGGTTTCAGTGACTTGGACATTGTTCCTTAAGCGGTTGATACTAGAAATACAGTGGCTATTAAAAAACCACGTGGTTCTCACCGAAACTTTAACAAGTCTACTAGCATAGCAAACACCAGACTTAGCAAGTGATTAGTATTTTCGTTTCTGTATTTGTTGGACCAAGTAATACACCTCTACGCTACTCACCCTGCTAGTGTACGTGACACAAATAATCAAAGCAAAGCGCTTGATCTCTGTTACAGCCTTACAGGTATACTGACGTTGTCCTGTCCCTCCAAATACTGCAAACTAAAGCAGCGGCTGAAGAACAATCCCAGGTGTTCAACTGATCCCTTAGCAGTACTACATCCTTTGATTCTCACCAAGAGAAAAAATAAGCTCCAACCAACGACTACATCCTTTGATTCTCACCAAGTGTGATGTAAGACTATATCCTTTGATTCTCACCACTCACCAGGTTCTCCGAGAGGAAGACATCTTCTTGCATCCAATAAGCTTGAGCATGGCCTGATTACCTGCTGGTAAATCTGTATTCTGCAATAGATGGGAAAGAACATTATCAGATTGCCAATCAGTATTACAAAACACATGTGCACAGGTTCATGTCGCTACAGCTATTACAAGGCTAATTGATACTTTCAACTAGAGTGAAGTACTGCACAGTTTTCACTGTCAGGTTGTAGAGTAGTATCTGCTCTGAACCTATGTACCTAGTACAAGAAACCCGTTTCAGTCTTTACAGGTTTAAGGCATCAGGTTCTAATAGTGCAAAGATCAGCTGCAAGTTATAGGGATCAGGTGCCCAAGAGATAAATTGTTAGCTAGTTAGGGACCAAATATATTGCATAGTTATTATTTTGTTTTTGGTTCAGCAACCATGTACTCCCTCCGTTCTAAATTAGTTGTCTTTCATTTATACAAAAGTGGATGTATCTATTCTAGATACAAAGTGGATGTATCTAGAATAGATACATCCACTTTTGTACAAATGAAAGACAACTAATTTGGAACGGAGGAAGTATATAGCATGCTTCCAGTAAAGCTGAAACCACCAGTACGAGCACCGAGGCATTTCCTAGCTTGATTAGACTCGGCTGTATGGATGAGGTGCATACATGCATGTACTAATTAGATCATGGCCTCCTGTGCCAAACGTGCTAGCTGGATGTTGCTAGTACAAAATCAAACCTAAAATAGAGGTGTAGCGACCTAATATTTAGCAGATTGTTAAGGGCAGCTAGGTAGATCAAACACCAGCTATTCACATGGCAAGTGCATCCTTTAGGGTCCATCTAGCGCTCAGCTGACTGAGAATTAAGCTAATTCTCAGTCAGCTGACGTCACTCTCGTAGATTTATAGCGATACAAGTCCTATCCAGTCATGCGCACCCAATACGTCGCTCTTGCTCGTTTTTTTTTTTTCATCCGAGGGTCGTCGCTGTTGCTTGCTTGGTTTCTGATTGATTAGTTGGCCACGAAGTGGCCTGGGCCTTGTCGCGCATGTGCTGGGCTATGGCTCTAGTAGTACATGCATCCAGCCATTTTTGTTTTTTTAGATGTTTTCGGATCCTTTTCTTGCCGTATACCGTGGTACAGTCCTTTCCTTTTTCTTCTCTAACACAAGCTAACAGCGCACACTAGGGAAATTAGAGAACAAAAGAATGAAACAGGAGAGGATTCTAATTTCTAAAGAAATAATCTAGTGAGTGGGTGACAACTGGGAACCGACATATTTCAGTTGCATGGTGTTGAAACTGAGATATTGTCAATTGCGAGTTGGGTTGAAAACAAATCTCGCAGGAAACACGACTTTCAACCAAAAAAGGGCACATATCAAATTTATATAACCGCACCGCTATAAAATATAACTATATAAAAAATAATCAAGACTATAATATAAAAAATATACAAAAAGAAATATATTTGAGTTGAAACTGGCTTCCAAACGAGGGAAATCTCAGTTGCAAGTGCAGTTGCAACTAGATCTAAAAAAATCAAATTGCAAGTGCAATTGCAAGTGGCTCAAAAATATCCCAGTTGCAGTTGCAACTCGCTTATATATTCGAGAAAGCTGAGTTGCAAGTGGAGTTGCAACTAGATAAACCACGCAATTGCAAGTGCAGTTGCAACTGACTTATAGAATTGAAAAAATCTCAGTTGCAAGTGCAGTTGCAACTAGCTTCCAGACAAATAAAAATATAATTATAATAATAACTAAAAAATATTAAAATAATAATACAAATTAAAAATAAAAGAAAAAAAATACATCTTGCTGAAAAATGGCTTCCAAAACTCAGGATTCTCAGTTGCAACTGCAGATGCAACTCGCTTGAAAAAATAAGAACTATGTTGCAAGTGTGGTTGCAATTGGCTTATAAGCTCGAGAAAATATCAGTTATAAATGCAATTGTAACTAGCTTAAAAAACTCAATTGTATGTGCAGTTGCAACTGGCTTTTAAACTTGAGAAAATCTCATTTGCAAGTGGAGTTGCAACTGACTTCCAAAAAAAACAAATAAATAATAATAACTGAACAAAATAAAATAGTAATGCAAAAAATAGAACAAAAAACACAAAAGAGAAAAATATCTCAGCTTGACACTGGCTTCCAAAACTCGTGGAGTCTCAGTTGCAACTGCAGATGCAACTCGCTCAAAAAAAAAACGGAGCAGAACGAGCCCAACACCACACAAATCGGGCCAACTCATCAAAACATGGATTGTAAAGCTATGGGCAGATCCGACGGTTGCAGATGTGACTGAGCGCTAAGCTAAATCTCAGCTAGTTGAGAATTAGCAAAACCAATGGAAAAATTCTCAGTTGCAAGTTACTAGGAAAACACATTTAACAACCACTTGCAACTGGAAGATATTCTCAGTAACGACTTGACTTGCAACTGGAAAAAACTTGGTTGCAACCCGACTTGCAACTGAAGAAAACTCAGTTGTAACCCGACTTGCAACTGGGAAAAAAAATCAGTGGCGACCGCGCTTGAAACAAGAAAAAAAATCTCAATTGCAACACGACATGCAACTAGGACTTAGTTACAACTCGACTTGCAACCGGGATAACTCGGTTGCAACCCCACTAAATACTCATTTTTTTAATAAAGAAACCCAACTCTAAACAGATATACAAAAAATATCACACAAAAAACTATAAAAATGAATCTCTCGCACACTTCATTGTCATCCTCTCCATCTCACACGTTCTCCGTCCACTTGAAAAACACAAAATTGTCCAGACAAACACAAGAGAAAAAATAACACACAAAAACAAGGGCAAGTGCTCACCGCACAAAAATGCCAAAAAGCCCATGCCGTTGGATAACAAAATAACAGAAAAAACCAACATAAACACAAACACACACAACGATAATCTTGCCCGTGTCACACATTTGGTTGTGCACATGGGAAATAGCACGAGGTCTAACTTGTTGTGCAATCGAATAATGTTTTAGGAATATTAGACAGAAAATAAATTGCAAAATGCATGGCCCTACACAAAGGCCAAAGCAAAAGTGATATACAGTGTGAAAAAATAAAAACTACAAGAAGAAGAAAAAACAAAGAAGCCCATGTACGAACCCCACGTACAAAGATGTCGATGCATGCATCAAGCGAACGAGCGCCAGTCCGCGGCAAACAACGAAGGACGGGACAAAAAACGACAAAAACTCAGCACGAATCTTGACACACGATCTGATGGTTATCAACTTGACTGAGCACTAAGGTAAGCTGAGAATTAGCAAAACCGCATCCTTTATGGAGGTACTGGAAGAAAGGCACGCACACAGCTAGGTAGCACACATAAAGTACGGGTGAGAGAGCGATCTTAATTACCTCAAAATTCCAAAGCTCCCGACCGAGGAGTAGCAGCAAGAATCGCGCGCAATGGCCGGCTCTGCATCCTTGGTCCGGGCCTCGAGTTTCCAGCGGTCGGGAGGAGGGAAGAATAGATGAGAGGACGGAGGCAGCGGCGATCGGGATCGAGCGTAAGAGCACGGCTGTGTGCGAGAAAGGGGATCAAAAGATTGTGACCCGTGAGAGACGAAGGAGAGCAGGAGCATACCAGATGCGGGAGAGATGAAGGAGAGCGGGAGCCTACCAGATGCGAGATCCGGGGCCTAAGCCTGCACGGGCAGCGGGAGGACTGCTTGTGACGGGCGGCGCCGCCGTAGATCCGGCCAGTCTCCTCGAACAGCATACGGATCTGGCTGCCACCATGGTGTTGCTCGCCGGAGGCCACCACCTCGTCATGGAGACCAACGCCTCGTCCACTGCATGGTCAGCACTGTCGGAGGGCTGCTGCGGCTGCTGCTCGCTGCAGCGCGGCCACCGGTAGGAAGGAGCAGAACAAGGGTGGATGCTCAGGGGAGAGAGGATAGAGAGAATGAGAAAGGGGGCGGGGACGGGGACGGGACGAGGCTGCGGTGCAAAGGGTTAGGGTTTCAGTATTTATATGAACGCTGTTAATTTGCATACGGAGCTAATTTTTAACCGTGTCCGATATTGTGCCTTCACATTGCAAACAGTTAAATTAATTTAACCGTTTTCGATGTGTCGCGATTTGTGGGCGGGAGCTCTTATTTTCCACGCGCGGGATCGTTTTACAGTTGTCTTTAGTCTGCCGTTTCCATAAAGGGGTATCCTTAGTATCGTTCTGTACTAGTGATTGTGTTTAAAAAAGCAGAAAAAAACAGGGAAACCAGAGATACTTGTGGTACGTAGCCTACATGAATATTAAATCAGTCGTAGAATTAGAAATAAAAACAATGGCTTAAACATTCGCAGTAGTACATAGGTATCATATTGCCTCTTTACGTCTTTATATCTAAAGTTAATGAGATAACATATTATTGTTCAGAACCCTTAGACAACTTCAAACAATTTCATTCATAACAGAGTGAATTTAAATATTGCCATCACCTTGCATTGCTGTAACAAAGAAGATTCGACTGTTGTCAGGCTTATTAAAAAATCCGCAGAATCCAAATATTTCTCCCTAGAAAAGTACCAATTAGAAGTTGACCTGAACCAAAGAAAATAAGTCAATATAAATTGTCAAAAGTAATCACCCACTGCTTCTGTTGCAGATTATGTAGGGAAGATAAGCAGAAGTTAAGGAAGAAGAAAAAGATATGTTGGCTAATAATATAAGCTGACAATTTGCACATAATGCGTCTACTGATTCAAAACGTTTACTGATTCAAACAACCACAGAAGACACTATTAATTCTTGAAAGTACAAATGCACAACCTAATAGACTAATACATCTACAGTATCAGAGAGAGGGAAAACTGCAGTGGGGAGGATAATCTCGGCGACAACCTGCTGTACTTGAAAATTAGGGAGAGCGGACTGGAGATCCTTGTCAGTTCCTACATGCACAATACCAAGAAACATTATGAGTAGGCCAATCGTGAGAAAGAAAAGCAAGAGAGAGATGGAGAAGATAAGAAGAAGCTCAACAGGTCAATAAATCACCCACGCGAGAGCAGTACTGCCATTAAAACTGAAATAGACTTGCACTTCGTAATGTTTGTGCTTGCTTGCTATGATTGTTACTGCTGCTAGCAAGTGCTTGCTAGCATCATAAGCACAGGACACATATTGAGTATTTCTATGGTTGTTTGTGCTTGTAAAATGCAGTAGATGGTGGAGTAAACCTGTGAAGCATTTGGTCTGCTAATCTTGACTGATAAATTTGCAAATTTAAGTGAAACTGAATTGACTAATCTTAACTGATTAATTGTAACTAGAATATGTTCTCATTGCATTATGTATAGAAGTATTTCTAGGATCAGTGCACTTGCTACACGAATCAACTGAACAAATCAGTGGTTGCTGCTTACGAACACTTGCTACACAAATCAATGGTCACTTGCAGGAGTACAATTAAGCTGCACTGACCCGATGCACACAAAATTGCTAGAAATTTGAGACATGGATATGTACTTGGAATGGAGAAGCGCAGCACACCGCCGCGGGCCGGCCCTGTCCCCGCTCCTTCCGGTGGGCCGCCGCCGGAGTGTGTTGGATTATTAGGCATAATTTTCATGATTAATTCTAGAATAGTAAACATGATCGCAACAGCTACTAACATGTTAAACTCGAAAATACTAGACGTATTAATTAACATGAACAGCAGCCAGACATCTACAAACACAGCCATCGGAACGTTACGAACGTACCGAACGATTGTAGATGAAGTAGTCGTTGGAGCAGCGACGGCAGCAGCTTGAGCGGCGACAGTAGCAGCTCGAAGAAGACGACGTTGGAGACGAGTCGCCCGCGGACCCGGAGATCGTCCAGGAAGTCGAGCCGTGATGAAGAACTTGAAAGCAGTCGCGCGGAGCGCTTCCCAAAAACCTTATTCGCCCTCTCCCGTACAGGATCACAAGGACGAGCGGTTCCGGAGACCTGCTGTCCCGTTCGCCGGTGCACGCCGGCGCACGGGATGGAGTAGACTACGGTGGCGGCGCAAGGCACGAGATTGGCAAAACCTAGATTGGTTCGGTGTCTTTCAGCGCACGCAGTGCACGACTTTATATAGTGCGGCTCGGGAAAACCCTAACGGGTACAACGTGGGCCAAGTCCACGTCGCGCACGTTTTAGGTCGGTTACAGTAGCCCACGATCCGGGAGCGACCCGAACCGACTAACTGTGACGCGTCCGTCCAAACCGTTTTCCCGGACTGCAAAAATAAAGCTCGGCTCGGCGCGGCGCGTCGTGACGAGACGGGCGGGCGGTGCGGTGCGTGCGAGCGGCGGCGGAGGAGGAGGAGTGCGCACGAGAGAGCCTCTTGTTCTCACAAGCTTACCAAGTGTCACAACACTCCACCTTATAAGGTGGTGTTTGTCTCCTCCAACTAGCAATGTGGGACTAAACTTTAGCTCCCACTCCACTCCCATGTGTGCTGCCATAAATGGGCTTTGAGATTTCTGAAATTGCTTATTGGGCTGCCCAAATGGGCCCAATTTTAACAATCCCCCACCAGATCTCAAATTCCCATTTAGAGATTTTGCCAAACCTCGTTTCTTGTTTATATACCAGTGTTTCAGCAGAGACTGTTAAGTTGAACTTCCGCCTAGAGCTTCAAGCTACATCTACCAGCAACTTGAACAATGGACGAACCTTGAATTGCAAGTTTGGTGCCAATAGACTTCACTCAAAGTCATAACCAGTACGTGGCTGCCAGTAGCCTACCCCGCGGGTGGAGCATATGCGTCATACTCCCTGGTCTCTTCATGAGCTTACTAGAGATCACCCAAATCTCATAGACTGCGACGTTTAACAGTCGGACTCATATAGGTGTGTTCTTTCAAGGTCGCTCTGTAGGATAGCACCTTTGCTACGAATAGCCAACAGAAACACATTAAGGCATATTGCCAACCTGCCTTACAGAATGTGAGAGTTATGCATCTTCCCACGGAGAGGGTTACAAAATAACTCTCCTCAGTTAAACCACTAGCTTGTTCTTCCCAGGTCCTAATTCACGGGATCTCCGATCACATAGGTTGGGTTACCACTATGGTGTAACACTCACGGGTCTCAACCCCATCTCCCTCGATGCACTATCTATCACATTACGTGATAGTCCCTTCGTAAAGGGATCTGCCAGGTTTTTGTCTGTTTGAATATAACTAACAGTTATTACTCCGGAGTTTCTCATTTTCCTGACAGACTTCAAGCGTCTCTTGACGTGTCTTGATGACTTCGCATTATCCTTAGCACTGTTCACTTTCGTAATAACCGTTTGGTTGTCACAGTTCATAAGGATGGCCGGTAATGGTTTCTCAACCACCGGCAAGTCCATCAAGAGCTCACGCAGCCATTCTGCCTCAACAGAAGCTGTATCTAAAGCAGCAAGTTCTGCTTCCATGGTTGACCTCGTCAAAATGGTCTGTTTGCAAGACCTCCATGACACTGCGCCACCTCCAAGAATAAATGCATATCCACTTGTGGCGTAGAGCTCATCAACATCTGAGATCCAGTTCGCATCACAGTATCCCTCAAGCACCGCAGGGTGCCCTGAATAGTGAATCCCATAACTCATTGTACCGTTCAGATAGCGCATGACCCTTTCAAGTGCATGCCAATGATCAATACCCGGGTTAGACATGAACCTGCTCAACTTGCTCACAGCAAAAGAGATATCAGGTCTCGTCGCGCTCGCAAGGTACATGAGTGAACCGATCACTTGAGAATATCTTAATTGATCTCTCGTTTCCTTTTTGTTCTTTCTGAGTGTCACACTGGGATCATAGGGTGTTGGAGAAGGCTTGCTGTCTATATAACCAAAGCGGCTCAAGACCTTCTCAACATAGTGTGATTGCGTTAACGTAATCCCACTCTCATCCCTAATCACTTAATGTTCAGGATCACATCAGCTTGTCCCAGATCTTTCATATCAAAGCTCTTTGACAGAAAACTTGACCTCATTTATCACTATCATGCTTGTACCGAAAATCAGTATGTCATCAACATACAAGCATAATATAACACTATCGCCCCCACCATGGCGATAATATACACACCTATCAGCCTCATTAATGGCAAAGCCTGCAGAAGTTAAAGTTCTGTCAAACTTCTCATGCCATTGCTTAGGTGCTTGCTTCAGCCCATACAAAGATTTTAACAATTTGCACACCTTTCTCTCTTCACCTTTTACTACAAACCCATCAGGCTGATCCATATAGATTTCCTCTTCCAACTCTCCGTTAAGGAAAGCTGTCTTTACGTCCATTTGATGAACGATAAGACCATAGGAGGCAGCCAGGGAAAGTAGTACTCGAATGGTGGTGAGTCTAGCAACAGGTGAATAGGTGTCAAAGTAATCTTCGCCTTCGCGCTGGGTGTAGCCCTTGGCTACAAGCCGTGCCTTGTACTTCTCAATAGTACCATCAGGCCTTAGCTTCTTCTTGAACACCCACTTACAACCCACAGGTTTGCAGCCGTAGGGTCGTTCAGATAATTCCCAAGTTCCATTAGAAAGAATCGAGTCCATCTCATTATGGACAGCTTCTTTCCAGTCATCAGCATCAGGAGATGCAAATGCCTCTGCAATGGACGTGGGAGTATTGTCCACAAGGTACACAATGAAATCATCACCAAAGGATTTTTCAGTCCTCTGTCTCTTGCTCCTCTTGGGAGCTGATTCATTGTCATCCTTCTCAAGGACTTCCTCAACAAGTGGTTGTTCAGAATGATCAACAGATGTACTAGGTTCAGCAAATATCTCAGAAGAAATTCTAGCAATGCTATGCATATCCTTCATAGGAAACGTGTTCTCAAAAAATGTTGCATCACGAGATTCCAAAATAGTATCAACATGCATATCAGGTATCTCAGATTTAACCACTAAAAATCTATAGCAAATGCTCCGCTGAGCATAACCTAGAAAGACACAATCCACTGTCTTCGGTCCAAGTTTTCGTTTCTTAGGAATTGGAACATTGACTTTCGCCAAACATCCCCAAGTACGAAAATAAGAAAGTGATGGTTTTCTCCCAGACCACTCCTCGTAAGGTGTCTTCTCTTTATCCTTGTTAGGAACTCTATTCAGGACATGACACGAAGTCAACAAAGCCTCCCCCCACCATGCCTTAGATAAACCAGCAGTGTCCAACATGGCGTTCACCAAGTCGGTCAGCGTGCGGTTTTTCCTCTCGGCAACCCCGTTTGATTGGGGCGAATAGGGAGGCGTCCTCTCATGAATAATACCATGTTCCTCACAGAATTCATCAAATACGTTGGAGAAATACTCGCCACCACGATCTGACCTAAGACGTTTGATCTTTCTCTCTAATTGATTTTCTACTTCAGCTTTATAGATTTTAAAGTAGTCTAAAGCTTCATCTTTAGTGTGCAACAAATATACATAACAGAACCTAGTAGCATCATCGATTAAAGTCATGAAATATCTCTTATCACCTTTTGTCAACACGCCATTCATCTCACATAGATCCGAATGTACGAGTTCTAGAGGTGCCAAGTTTCTCTCCTCGGCTGCCTTGTGAGGCTTTCGAGGTTGCTTAGATTGCACACAGCTATGGCACTTAGAACCTTTGGCAATGGTGAAAGTAGGAATTAAACTCAAACTGGAAAGTCTACTCATTAAACCAAAATTAACATGACATAAACGAGAGTGCCAAACATTAGCATCCGAATCCACACTGCCACAAATATGGTTTACTGACTTATTACAAAAATCCGATAATGAAAAGCGGAACAAGCCTCCGCACTCATACCCTTTACCAATAAATTGTCCAAACTTTGACACAACTACTTTATTGGACTCCAAGACTAATTTAAACCCATCTCTGCATAGAAGGGAGCCGCTAACAAGATTCTTGTTCATAGTAGGGACATGCTGCACGTTCCTCAGCTGCACGATCTTCCCCGAAGTAAACTTCAGATCTACCGTGCCAACACCACGAACAGAAGCATGTGATCCATTCCCCATTAAGACGCTTGAATCTGCGACCTGATAAGAAGTGAACATAGAGATGTCAGCACATACATGAACATTAGCACCCGTATCAATCCACCAACATGGAGATTGAAATACTGAAAGCACAATCGGTAAATTACCGTACCCATCAGCATTGCTAGCGGTCACGACGTTGACATGCTTTTCTTCCCTTTCTTGTCTGCACGATCTGGGCAGTCCACAGAGAAGTGTCCGGGCTCTCCACAAGTGTAGCACTTTAGCTCAGATTTGTTCAGCATCTTCTTCTTCTTCTTGAAAGAAGTAGTCTTGGTAGGCATGTTGAAGGAAGGCTTGCTCTTTGCCTTGCTCTTGCCATGGTGAAAGTTCTTCTGCACCATGTTGGCGCTAGACTGACCTTCACCACCTCTCTCAGCAGTGTCCTTAGCCCGAGCCTTCTCCTCAACATCAAGAGACGCTATCAGGTTTTCAACCGATATCTCCTGTCTCTTGTGTTTGAGAGTTGTGGCGAAGTTCCTCCATGAAGAGGGCAACTTTGCAATAATGCATCCAGCCACAAACTTGTCAGGTAAGGCACACTTAGCGTGCTCAAGCTCCTTAGCAATGCACTGTATCTCATGAGCCTGTTCGACTACAGAACGGTTGTTAGCCATCCTGAAGTCATGGAAGCTCTCCATGATGTACAGTTCACTGCCAGCATCTGCTACACCGAACTTAGCGTTCAGTGCCTCCCAGAGCTCTTTGGCATCTGTAATGTGCATGTACACATCAAACAGCTTGTTGCTAAGAGCACTCAGAACGAGTCCCACAAAGGCAGTATTGGTTTCCTTGAACTTGTTCTGATCCTCGTCAGATATAGTTCCTTCAGGTAAACCCTCACTAGCCTCGAACACTTTCAGAGATCGCAACCACAGTGTGGTCTTGTACTGCCATCTCTTAAAGTCCACACCGGTAAACTTGTCCGGCCTCAGCGCATCAGATAGATGTCCCATGTTTAACTCAGGAAATTGCCTATAACAAATATAAGGTTTTTGGATTGTTGGATTATTAGGCATAATTTCCATGATTAATTCCAGAATATAAACATGATCGCAACAGCTACTAACATGTTAAACTCGAAAATACTAGACGTATTAATTAACATGAACAGCAGCCAGACATCTACAAACACAGCCATCGGAACGTGACGAACGTACCGAACGATTGTAGATGAAGTAGTCGTTGGAGCAGCGACGGCAGCAGCTTGAGCGGCGACAGTAGCAGCTCGAAGAAGACGACGTTGGAGACGAGTCGCCCGCGGACCCGGAGATCGTCCAGGAAGTCGAGCCGTGATGAAGAACTTGAAAGCAGTCGCGCGGAGCGCTTCCCAAAAACCTTATTCGCCCTCTCCCGTACAGGATCACAAGGACGAGCGGTTCCGGAGACCTGCTGTCCCGTTCGCCGGTGCACGCCGGCGCACGGGATGGAGTAGACTACGGTGGCGGCGCAAGGCACGAGATTGGCAAAACCTAGATTGGTTCGTGTCTTTCAGCGCACGCAGTGCACGATTTATATAGTGCGGCTCGGGAAAACCCTAACGGGTACAACGTGGGCCAAGTCCACGTCGCGCACGTTTTAGGTCGGTTACAGTAGCCCACGATCCGGGAGCGACCCGAACCGACTAACTGTGACGCGTCCGTCCAAACCGTTTTCCCGGACTGCAAAAATAAAGCTCGGCTCGGCGAGATTCCCGCAACCCGCGCGCGGCGCGGCGCGGCGCGTCGTGACGAGACGGGCGGTGCGGTGCGGTGCGTGCGAGCGGCGGCGGAGGAGGAGGAGTGCGCACGAGAGAGCCTCTTGTTCTCACAAGCTTACCAAGTGTCACAACACCCACCTTATAAGGTGGTGTTTGTCTCCTCCAACTAGCAATGTGGGACTAAACTTTAGCTCCCACTCCACTCCCATGTGTGCTGCCATAAATGTGGGCTTTTGAGATTTCTGAAATTGATATTGGGCTGCCCACTAATGGGCCCAATTTTAACAGAGTGGAGGTCGGCAAAGCCGTGCGCACCCCAAGGAAGGTGGCGGCGTGCGATTTTTCTCCAATCAGGCCTCTCCTGCGTGAGGATCTTTAGGTGCGCCACGGCGGCGAGCACCGGCGTCGAGCGTGGCGGGCGGGGTCTTGCGGAGCTGCGCGTGGCCACGATGGTGGCGCTGTGGTGCGGAGGTGGCGGCATCGCCGGCTTGTCGAGGTGCGAGAGGACGGGGAGCGGTCGGGTCGATCTGGGCCGCGCGGCCCACCCCTAGACACGGCCTCGAGTTGGAGATGCCCCGAGGCTTGATATGGAGACGTGGCAGCGCGGCGGCGGCCTGGCGGTGGCGTACTGGCGGCGGCGGACTGGAGGCGGGCTGGGACGATGCGTGCGTCGCGGCGGGTCGGTGGCGGCCGCGTCACCGTGCGTGGAGCTAGGGTTCGTCTCGTTTGGCGCCGCCGTCGCCCGTACGTGAGAGAGCGTGGGGAAAATGAGGAGGAGTGGAGAGGTAGGGTTAGGGTTTGGCTATTTATTCGGAGGGACCGATGCGCAAATTGCGGAAAATGCATGGTCCTTTTTGCAAAAGAGCCACGAGGACCGTCGGATCGAGGGTCGACGGCCGGGATGGAAGCACTGTTCTTTACTGTTCATCACTGTTCATTGGAACAGTGATGAACAGTGCGCGAGGGCTGAGGGCGCGAGAAATGGCCCGTCTTTCATATAGGTATAGTAATAATTTAGATTGAGCTGTTGGCACCAGCAGCTGTAGCAGTGACCTCCAGAACGGCGTACCATCTCGGAAGACAGGCCCTCCTGCTCGAGAAAGCAGTTTAGAAACCAAAAGTGTGCCAGCAAAGCTCTGTTGTGGAGCTCATAAAGCCCATGTCACGCACTGACAGGCTGCAACATCGACCAGTTCTTCGATCTATTCTTGGGTTGTGTCCCGTACGTGGGCTAAGTGGGCCTTGTAATGGAGCTGCGGACCGGTCCCGAACTCCCGATATAAGGCACGGTTGCAGTTCGAGGGAGACATCGATTGGAATGTTATCTGAACCCTGAACCCCAGTTCTCTCCTGTGTTTGCAACTTTGCATTCCTTCTTCAACCTCGAATCCCCTCCCAAATCCACTTCTCCTGTATCAATCAGCGCGACGTCGTGGCAGCCGAGTCCTCCCTTCTCCCATGCTCATGTCCCGTTTGTGCGTTAGCGAGTTAGCGTCGACATGGACCATTGTGCTTTACTGAAAGTTCATCCTCAACCCACTTAATCGAGCAAAGGCGTCCACTTGGCGTCGACTTGCTGAGCAGATCCATGCAGGATGAGCAGCGTATCATCAGCCTGCAGGGAATTTGGTGCTGTGGTATAGTGCTGTAAAGTTTGGTGTAGCGGGGAAATTGTTTTCGTAAGCCTTTTCTCACAGTTTGTTCAATGACATTAGCCATAAAGTCAGTGGTGTATAGACTTCCGGTGCTATCAATTTAGTTTTAGTGGTGGTCATTAGCTTCTGATTTAGACATCTAAATGATATGCCGCACTAACTCTTTATCAATGTTGCCGGCCTTAGAGCATCTCTAGTAGAAACCTTAAAAGCAGTGAAACCTTAAAATAACTGCCGCATACGGTTTCGGAACCTTAAAAAGGCAAAGAATAGAAATCTTAAACCGGACCGTCCCGTAAACGATTTTGACGGGGCCCTTGAATTCGGCCCGCGGAACCATGTATTCCCAGTTTTCGCCGCCAAACCGAAGGGGCCCTGTATATCGTGAAAGCGGTTGACGGGAGGGAGATTTCAGCATGCGCAACTTCGTCCTCTTCCCCCATCTCGCCGCTAGCTCCGCCGCCTTCGATTCACCCCTTTCCCCGGCCGCATCTTCCGTCGCCGCGCCTCCAGCGAGTCGCCCCCTCCGCGGATCTACCCCACCGGCTGATTCTGACTCGCCGCCCCGCGTGGAGAGCTGTCTCCAGCCAAATCACCGCCGCCGCCGCGGATCTTTCGGTGAGTGCTTTTCCGGTCGATTTAGCTATGTTTTCCGATGGATTAGCCGGTAGTTATGATCCGGTATGCATTTTAGATGGAGTTGAGCCCGGAGGAAGAGGTTTTGCTCTCGGATTCGTCCTCCTCCGATGACTCCGACGTAGAGACGTTGTTCGAGAGCCGCCGGCAGCAAATGGTGGTCGCCGTCCTTGCCGTGAAGGAGTTCGAGGATCGGTATGCAAAGCAGCGGCGAGGATCTAAAGTTGGCCGCCTTTGCATTCCTCGAAACCGCTACTACGGCAACGATCTGCTCATGCGTGATTACTTCGCCGAGATACCGACGTATCCGGCTCACATCTTCCGGAGAAGGTATCGTATGCGTCGATCTCTTTTCGTGAAGATAGTAGAAGCTTGCGAGGCAAATTGTCGCTATTTTACCCGTCGAAGGAATGTCGCGGGTTTGATGGGATTCAGCGCATATCAGGAGATCTTGGCCACAATGAGAGTCATTGCCTACGGCATTACGGCTGACTACGCCGACGAGTATCTTCGCATTGGTGAGCATACTACGATCGATTCGGTGCGTATGTTTGCCAAAGTGATCATCCATCTCTTTGGCAAGGTTTATCTTCGAGCACCAAACGAAGAAGATACGGTGAGGTTGATGGCATAAAATGAGAAGCGAGGTTGGCCGGGCATGCTAGGTAGTATAGACTGTATGCATTGGACGTGGAAAAACTGCCCGAAGGCATGGCACGGGCAGTATTGTGGCAAGGGAGGTGATGCAACAATTCTGCTTGAGACCGTTGCGTCTGAGGATTTATGGATTTGGCATTGATTTTTTTGTTCGCCGGGCACGCTCAATGATATCAATGTGTTGCATAGGTCTCATCTACTAGGTAGGCTAGCCAACGGTGACGCTCCGGTTTGCAACTTCACTGTCAATGGGCATGAGTACTCAAAGGGATACTATCTTACCGATGATATTTACCCTGCTTGGTCTACATTTGTGATGACCATCTCAAAGCCTAGAAATAAAAATGAATCTAAATTTGCAAGGGCACAAGAGGCCTGTCGAAAGGACATAGAGAGAGAGCATTTGGTGTTTTGCAATCTAGGTTTACCATTGTTCGAGGACCTGCCCGTTTTTGGGACAAAAAAATTCTGAAAAACATCATGACATGTTGTGTGATTCTTTACAACATGATCGTAGAGGATGAAAGGGATTTAGACTTGGAGTTGTCGTATGACAATGTTGGTAGCCGTGTGAAGCCAGATAGAAACCCATATCGCATTGAATCATTTGTTCAGACTTACCGAGAGATTGAGGATGCGAACACACACAAACAGCTGCAGCTAGACCTGGTTGATCACATCTGGCAGCTGCATGGGCAGTAGCTATTTTTTCATTTCATTTCAATCATGTGTGATTCAAACAATATTTCCATTCGGCATCATTCTTGTATTGAATTATTGCTTAATTCATGTGATTCGAACTATTATTGTAATAAACTATTGTTTGTACTGTACACTTTACAATATTTATAATTTAGTTCTTATTTATTCGTTATTCATTTTTATGTCAAATGGATCATCTTTGTTAAAATGCTGAAAACTGTGTGGTTTAAGGTTCGCAAAACAGGCGCGGCAGAACAAAATTCCGTTTTAAGGTTCGGCTTTACGGTTTCTGTTAAGTTTCGGCTTTACGGTTTATGTTCTGCCGCGGCTCGTTTTGAGCAAAAAAACGCGAGTTTCACGAATCTTATATCTGCTTTAAGTTTCCGCGGTTTAAGGTTTTGCTAGAGATGCTCTTAGTGTACTAATGCCAAACTTTTTGGCGTCGTACGTTTTGCAGTATGCTTGTGCTAAGTTGAAAACAGACATCTCACCGACGACGGTAGCTAGTTTGCTGGGGCATCCTTGTACTGAACCGACTATCAGGCAATCGTTCAGTGAACGTGTGAATGTATCACGTGCAAATAAGATTTGTTCGAGGAACTGACGACCACACCACAACCACCAACAGCATATTTTGCTTGTGTATACCTAGTGCGAAAGAGATAGTATGGAGAGGTAGGGATGCGAAAGTGAAATTAGTGGGATAGTAGGAAAAATTAACATATACTACGAGCTAATTTTGTCTACCCACTTGTCCCACCTTGGCATCTTGTGGAGAGGGAGATGAAGTGTGGGACATGCATGAGAGGAAAACGTCGAAAACAAAACTTGAACTTGTGATGAAAATTAAACCAAACACCAAACTTTGAATCCTGAAAGTTGGCATTCTGAACTCGTTAAACTCGGTCTGTTTTAAAGCCTAGACCTGTTTTCTATACTAGAAAATAATAGGAAGTTGCTACTCTCACTGACTAGGTTGGCCCACATGTCATATATGCCTTCTACCTCCAGCCCAGCCAGAAGGTATCGCGGCGGCCGGCGTGAAAATTGACACAGGCACACCACAAAGGCCCAGAGAGAGAGAGATACGGGTCCGCCAGATGCGAAATCTCACCATAGGTCTGGTAGTGTGCTCGGAAATGCCGGATGAGGCACGGAGGCGACACAATCGACCACGGCGGGTGGTCAGGGAAGACGACATTTGGTACTGGCGAGGAGCTTAGCAGAGAGAGGGAAGGGCGAGGTGGCACTTTGGGGACGCAAAGGGAATCGTGGCGGTCATGTAGGGCACCTTATCCATACAAAGAGACTATGACGACGAGGGTGGAAATGACGATGGTGGGTGACGATGACAGAACGGCCACAGAGCTCCAATTCATTCAGTTCTTTGCACGAATCTTCTCGCATATGGTCGGGTTCAGAGCGCCCTGCACACCCGATGGTGGCCGCGGCTCGCCCAGACGGGTAAAAAACGGCGGTGGCGAGATGGAGAACACAAGAGAGAGAATTAGGGACATAACAAAGGGAGGCATGAAAGAATAACGATCTTACAAGTGAGATCCACATGTTAGTGAGAGTAGTCGGTAAACCTGGCCGGGATTATAGTATTCTTAGTGTGCCAAAAGTGTGGTCTGAAATAGACCGAATTGACAAGTTTGGAGTGTTAATTTTCGGAAAACAGAAGTTTAGGGTTTGAATTATCCTTCATTACAATTTTAAGGTTTGTTTGAACATCTTCCCACATGTCAGGATGAGGAATTGTTTTTCTTCCTCTGCTAAATACCGGCACGACGACACTGGATATGCTGCCAAGTGGCGAAATAGATGGCTCGGTGAACTGAACATATATCATTCGGAGTACCGACCCCCGGTGTAGCCGCAGCCGGGCGGCACTGCACTGTAATAACCAGCCGACCTCCGATCGCCATCATCCCATCGCCGTCGACTATGATACATTCCCGGACGCCCCGTGCCCTTCCAAGATTAGCATCGTCAGAGGAGACAAAATCCCCTTGTCTGCACTCACCGCGCACCTGCCTTATCTGTCACACGAACCAGCGTGCTTGCTTCCGTCCTCCAACGGCCGAGAAACCTGGGGCCCATCAGCCCAACCGCCGTCCCGCTCTTCTCTAAACTAATCCGGCCATGGCCGGAAGCAGAGCGCCGCCGTCGGTGCCGCCGTGGAATCTCCCCGGCACGCCGGCCAGATCGTACCAATTTCCGGTGAACTTTTTGGTTGCGTGGGATGTGTGTCGAATACCACGAGTCAATGGTGTTTCTTTAAGATTAAGAAAACGGGAGATGCACTCGCTCGACGTGACATGAATCCCTCAAACTGGCCACCATCTGTCCATGCATCAACGCATGTGACCTTTGCTTGCTTAGCGAACGAACAAGTCAAATGAACTGGCCTCCCGTGACACGTGCAGCAAGGCAAGGTCTTGGTCAAAAGGTCTAGTTGCCTAACAATCACTGGAAGAACGGTGACTTGGCGTATCGGAACTCGATTGCTCTACCATCATACCATGTGGTCTCACAAGGCCGGCCTACATAACTCGATCATCTGACAGGTACCCACAACTTAATTTGGTCCTGGTATTGAATATTGATCATTTCCCAATGGTCAGCCAAATCTATATATCGGTCCATCAAATTGTTCTGATCGATCGGGTGATTAAATGTGGAAAGTCCCTGCGCTAAATCTGTAATGGCTCCTTAGTATCAAATAATAAAGGGTCTTCTCAGTCGAATGTCGTCATCATTTTTTCCCATCTCCAGCGACCACCTCCCCCGTAGTCACTGTCGCCCTAATCGTCGTGCACCCCGCCCGCGGCCGCGACGCCTCGCCGCCCCGCCCTGCCCCTAACTCCTCCTCCGCCCCGGCCATCCCTCTAACCCCCGCCCCTTCTTCTCCGGCGTCGGCGAACCCCCCTCCCACCCAAGTTAAGTTTGCTCCTCGCCTCTGCCGCGGCTGCGGCTCGGCTTGCCACCATGGACGTGAGAAAGAAGAAGACATATCAGTTTTGCACGAATCGTGAGGAAGAAGATAAATGGTGGATGAGTCGATTGAGCTCTAAGCTATTTCTCAATCGATTGTGAATTAACAAAATCGAATAATAAAACAAATTCTGCAATGTCTCTTGTTTCAGGACCTTAACTATCTACAAAGATCATCTATAAAGATACCGCCCTATTCCTTCGGTTCAAGGTGGGCATAAAACCCGAAACCCGAAACCCGAACTCGAAAAACCCGAGCCCGAACCCGATCTACCCGAACCCGACCAACCCGAACGCTGCAACGGGTAGCAGATGTGAAAACCCGAAATATATTAGGGAAGCTCGGGTTTGCAGCCCTGGTACCCGAACAGCCCGAATTACCCGAATTTAGAAAAAAGCCTAGTAAGAATCGCTGCCTCTAGTCAAGCCCAGCCCAACATAACACTAGAGCCTCGATCCAAATTGTGAGTCGTGACCTAGTCCTGACCCCGTCCAGACTCCAGATCCCATCGCCATCCTTCTCATCCAACAAGTCAACGACCCCATCCCCAGTTCCCATCTCATTCTCATTTCTCACCCACGATCCATTGCTCCAGCCGCCAGCGCTAGTGTTAGTGGAGATCTAGACGGGGACGCCGCAGGCCGAGCCGCAAGGTCGCAGTCTGGCAGCCGGCTAGCCACAACGGCGAGAGGAGGAAGATCGCGTCCAGCCTCCTAGCCCATGCCTCCATCGTGGCATCGCTCCAGCCTTCGTCTTGCACCGGCGGCCGCATGGTCTGCACTTGCAGCGCGTCAGGGTGCGGGCCTGCGGGGGACAGACGGCCATCGTACGAGCCGGGGCAGCACCACGCCGGCCGTCCCCTTATCCCCTCAGCCGCCGCCAGCTCGGCTTCTTGGTGCATCGACAACATCTGTTTGTGGCACTAATTCGGGGAATTCGGGACTACCCGAACCCGTACCCGAATTGTCGGGTACCCGAATTTTCGGGTTTCTCATTTTTCGGGCATTTTTCGGGTGTTAGTTTTGGAAACCCGAAATTCTAAAAACCCGAATTACCCGACCCGAATTTTTCGGGTTGCCCGAACGCCCAGCATGACCTTCGGTAACGGAGTACTGGAGTAGCTACCAGCATATGCGAGCGATTCAGCATGCATACATTACATACGGAGGTGGTGGTGGATCTCGAGGCGGTGCACACAGACTACACCACAACGATGACTATGAACGTCAACAAAGTGATCCTAGCGTCCTTTCGCATGATGCCGCCTTAACACGGAAAGTTTCCAGTTCCTCGCGCCCTTGCTTGCCACGGCAGGAAAGGTTTAATTCTTGGACCATTACTAGTGGAATTTCGCGCGGCGTCACGCCGCGCCTCTATTGAATGTTTTTATTAGCAGTGTACGTTGCTGTTGATTGTTTTAACTGGCAGTGTACGTTGTTTATGGTAATGTATCTCATATCAGGTGGATGATCGTGTATTTTTGTATGTATGGGTTTTCTGTAGGTAAGTAATTACGTGTATGTGTGGTGGATTGTAAATGTGAAAAACTCTGCCTCTGATGATTTGTTACAGATAAAAGTATTATGGTGGATGAAAGTCATAGTAGATGAAATAGTTGTATAGGAAGGTTTACAGAGAATGACGAAACCTCGGTTGTTTTGTAGAATAAGTATTTATTATATAAGCAGTAATTAGGCTGCCACTATCGTTAATATAAATTTAACTGTAGGGGATTTCCCTACTGTCCTGGTATTAAAAAAAATCACGTACCTTCTTTCAAACTGGTTGCAAATTGTTGCTGTATAATTACACAGAGTCGTGCCTATCAATCTTGTAGTGTCACAGTGTCACCCTATCAATCCTGCAGTGTCACCAAAAAAACCATAGAACAGATCAGAACCAAAGCCTTAGTCATGCAGTGAAAGAGTCATAGCAAATATAGTAAAAGAAGCAAAATAGGTGCAAGCCTAAGTTAACCCATAAAAGAAGAAACCGAACAACAGCCAACTAAAACCTGGGCTAAAAATAAGCGTGAATCTGAAAGAGAAACTGGGACAAAGTGATACTGATCAGCGCAACCCTCACCTTGTTTTTGACTTTGCTGCTGCGTCGTCGCCACCCATAATTACCCTTGGATATCTCTAAACTATGTTGATCATAAATTGCTATATAGAGATCATGAATTGTTCAAGTAACAAATGGCAATACAGAGAATGAGCCTTTATGTAGGAGGACACCAACCAAAAGCAAAACAACTTAAATACATATCTTTTTTATTAAGATTCCACCTAATCGCTGAAACTGAAACATGAGGTGTTAACTTATGTAGGACATTTAAATAAATAGGGTAGTGCAACTGAAAATGGCCACAACTTCTAATGAAACGCAAGATCATCTATTTTGGATCTATATAAGCAAAACATGTTGGTTCAAAATTAACATAAGGCCAGAAACTCTACATATATGAAGGTTTGAGACCTCAATGCTTCAATATCTTATTAATAAAGGCTCTGGTGAAGTCGACTAATAAGCCGTATGGGCTAATGCAGCTCATATTTTTTCAATTAGGAAAGAAAGGATAAAATAAATTGATCGGGATAAAAAAAGGAATGTATGATCTGAAAGACATACGCACCATTCAAAGCACTTTTGCTGAGTAGTATAAAATTCTCAAATAGTCACATATTGGAAAATAGCAGACTGCATTCACTCCTGGAAATGAAATTGACACTTCGTGGCCAAGATTTCACCTTAACTCTGAAATTCAGAGAAGTAAACAAATAAAACAGCAAAGCATGGTAAAGAATATTCAAATAGAAGTTCGTAACTTATACAAAGATGGCCATTTACACTAATTAACTATAGTCTGTAATATACCTCTACATACAGAGTGTGTACTGTACATCTATTTAAGGATAAATTTGCTCACAACCTGAAAGAAAATAAATCACTTATGAGTACCAGTGTGCCACCTCCATATGTAAATTGGATAGCGGGTAGTAGATTGGATGCTTCAGTTCCACACAGTCGCCTTCCAATCGCTGCATGGCGTCTCCAATGCTTATTTTTCAGAACGCCATAAGCTGGGCCCCACTCCGTTTCTTATAGCACGCTAAAATCTCTACAATGCTTATAACACCGCTTTGAGCTTTAAGCTGGGCCCTACAGCCTGCATGTTCAGTACCAAAAGGCTTCGATATGCTGCATGTGGCGTTCGGATGGTACAGGTTTTTTCTTCACATCGCATGAGAGAGAGAATGGAGGAAACGACTAATTTATTTCCTATGACCGGCCATACCCATATGGGCGACCTCAAGAAAGATTCTCTTATGGCCCATCTTTGCAATGTTAGACCCGGTATTAGGCCATCTCCAGCCGTTGTGCCCCAGGGACCAAAACGTCGCCTTTTCTGGGCCGCCGCGGCGCGAAACGACGTGAAACCGAATCCTGGGGGGGCGTGTTTACCAGCCGTGAACCGCCCAGCCGGCGATGCCCAGCCGGCGATGCGGCCTAAAAGAAAGGCCGACCCTTTTTTGGCATACAAATTCACACATAGAAATAATTTAACATACAAATTCACACATAAATAAATAGTTTAACGTACAAATCCATACACAAATAAATAGTTCAACAATACAAGCAAATAAAACAAATCGTACTAGGCATTGGCATCGTCATTATCGGCATTGCCATTGCCCTTGCGCGCCCACAAGTGCTGCATGCAGTCGATGCTACCAAGCATCCCAGGAAAGCCTCTTGCTTCATTCTCTGCGAGGAGGCGAGCAGTGTCTTGCGCATTGGGTGATCGCAAGTACGTTGGGCCAAAGACTGCAACCACTGCCCGGCAGAAATAGTTCAAGCACTCCAGGGCCGTGGACTCGCTCATGCGCAGATAGCCATCCTGTGAATCTGCGGGAGCACCATATGCAAGCAACCTCATGGCCATCGTGCACTTCTGAATTGAGGTAAAGCCTACCGTGCCGGTGCAGTCCTTCTTCAATTTGAAGTAGGGGTCGAACTCCCGGATGGCGCGCATGATCCGGAGGAAGAGCTCGCGGTTCATCCTGAACCGGCGCCGGAACACCTTCGCGTCCTGCGTAGGATTGTTGGCGAAGTAGTCGGAGTAGAGGATGCAGTAGCCCTCGTACCGCTGCCTTTGCTTGCTCTTGCGGCGCCCGCGCGTCGATCCAACACGACGCGGCCCGCTGTTGACGAGCAAGCCGGCGAGACAGGCCAAGACCATGAGGTGTTCCTCGTCGTCGATGTCGGCCTGATCTTCCTCGTCGAAGAGCTCGGCGAGCATGTCCTCGTCGTCGGAGTCCATGCCTTGGGTCGGGCGAATCGCCGAACACCTTGCGGGTGGGGTGGCCGCGCTTCGCTCCGAGAACGGCCCAGCCGGCTAGATCGCGGCGGAGGAGAGTGGGCGGCGCCGGTGACTGCGCGGGGGCTCGACGGGGGGGTTCCTAGCTGCTCGACGGGGCGGGGCTCGAAGGAGGGGTGGTGGCGGCGACGGCGAGGTGGACAGAGGGAAAGGCGAGTCGGGTGGGAAAAAGGCTTTGTCTCGCCGACAGCGCTGCCCCACGCGTGCTTCTCATTCCGCCGGCCTCCCCAGGCCGAACCCAGTGGGCTGGGTTTCGCCTGGGTGCGCCGGCGCTTTTTTCCGCCGAAACGGCGCTAACTGGGCTTCTGGGGGGGCCGAGTGGTAGAAAAACGGCGCTTTTCGGCCGGCGCGGCGCAAAAAAGGCCTCCTGGGGGGACGGCTGGAGGCTCAATTTTTCCTTATGACCGAGCGCTATTTCTACATTGGAGACGCCCTAAGATCAAGAGGAAAAGCACCCAAATCAGCTCACCCACTTTATTGAACAGAATGGAAAAGCAAATAAAACCCATGGAAACAAAACTATACAGCAATGGTATGCATCACAAGATTGACAACACGTATTTGAAGGAAGTAGAGATTGACTACATAATACGTCCATGATTCGTTTAAATGGTAGTACATTTGTAACAATTTTAAAAGCGTATGTACATACATGCAGTCAATGTCGAAGCAAATACAATGTTTAGCAAGCAAGTTACGAACAACTGATTGGACCAGCAGCATAAATAGTGTAGATGTCGAGTACCCACTACTGGTTTACAGAAGAGGAAAAAAGATTCAGGCGAACGCAGCCACTGACCCCGTGGTGATTAGCTGCTATGGCTAGCTTGCTATGTGACTGAAACTGTAGTGGTGACGTTGTGTAATTAGCAGTAGATGAAGCACGATACAGTAATCAAGCATAACCATCCCAGTAGCACAAGCATCCTAGTAGAACCATCCTACTAATTCTAATTAGCAGCAGATCAAGCACAACCATCGTACTACCTAGCAGTAGATCAAGCAGAACGCACTAAGTATCCAATTGATCGATTGACCAGATCGGGCACAACAATCCCAGTAGCAAGCAGATCAAAAAACCAGCCCGGCCACCGTCGAGCTGCCTAGCCCGGCCGCCGCCGGCCGGCCCGGCCAGGGATCCGGCCATCTTCGCCTGTGTGAGTGCCCGATTCGCTGCCGCCATCATCTCCTGTAGCAGAGAGGGAAGGGCTGTTGGGGAAGAGCACGGGGAAATGAGGAGAGACGTGGAGAGGGAGAGGGAGAGGGAGGAGATCCTACCTTGGTAGCCGGTGAAGCCATGGGCTTGGGGAGGAGCTGGAGGAGGGGGAGGGGCGACAGCGTCTTGGCGGCGCTTGATGGTGAGGGAGGTCATGGAGAATCGCCTGGAGTGAAGAAGGAGCAGTACTCCGCAGCGGCAGACGGCGAACGCAACGCCGCGTCGGGCGGCTGGAGGAGCAGCCAAGCGGCGACGGCGGGCGGGGTCGCGCGGCCGGGAGGGCGCGACGGCCGGAGGCACCGGCGACCAGGTGCGCAAGGAGACGGGGAGGAGCTCTGGCGGCCGAGCTCGCGGCAGAGAAGGGGAAGCCTCGGCCCCGGCGGCCGGGGGTGGAGGGCGGCGCGGACCCGGGACTGGAGGCGGCGTCGGCGGCCGGAGGCGGAGGGCGGCGCCGGCGGCCGGGCTGGAGGGCGGCACGGGACGCGCAGGAGGCGTGGACGCGATCGCCGTCCGCCGCCACGATTCGCGAGAGGAAAAGAGGGAGGAAGAGAGGAGGATTGTGAGGACGCTTTTCCACTGGAGTCCTCGGGTTTCCACAAATTGCGAAAACGTCCATTTCTTCGCGGAATCGTGGACTGCGGAGCAAGAGCTCGATTAGTGAGGGTTGTTTTTGAAAAAGTATCACGGAGGAGTTGTGCGAGACGCTGGATCGAGATTTGACGTCGGAGATCGATGCACTGTAGTACTGTAGCAATCTACAGTACCACTGTAGATTGCTGCAGTGCACGAGCGCTGAGGGGCCGAGAAAGGGTTCGTCTTTGATATAGTTAGTGTAGATTGCTACAGTGCACGAGCGCTGAGGGGTCGAGAAAGGGTTCGTCTTTGATATAGTTAGAGATTCATGTGCTTTTCATGATCAAGATTCCTGTTACGGATTCTTCTGCCAGAAAAAAAAACCTTCAGCGCCTCTGTTTTCCGTCAGTTCCACCTCTCGCCTAAGTTGTTTTTTTTATTGTTGTCAATTTCCATGAAACCGAGCTCTGTTAAAAAACCACGATCGATTTGGCAACCGCATGCATGGAATTCTGAATATATGTCTCCAAATGTGGTGTAAACCTTTTCAATGTTAGGTTTATGTAATTATGTGTCGCCGATGTAGATGTTACGACGGCAGAGGTGACGTCGCACACTATGCACAAAGTCCCACGGTTCTATCCTGTATTGTTGTGACTGGCGTGGCCGTCAACTGGGAGTCGGTGGTGTTTTGATACCACCAACTCTCGATTTGGTGCTGCCAAGTTCATCTGTGGTTCTCAAGTTCGTCATTTTTGTGTTTGCAAACCTTTTCATTTTTGTGTTTGCAAACCTTTTCCCCGATGGTACCAAATGAATATGCGATTCAACAACCCACCTTGGAATGAGAGTATCCTCGGCCACGACACGTTCAACGATCGTACATTCTCAACTACTGGTGGCAAATCAAGTGGATATTCAAAACCTTTGAGATTAGCGACACTTATGTCGTTTTGCATTTCTCCTGTTTTCTCAATGCAGTTTTGAAAGAACACCAAGATACAAAAATGAGGAGTTAGAGATAACGACTTCGAAGGTCTTTTGCCTAGATTTTAGTTTTAACAAATATATGATGTATACTTAGTTTAGCATCAATATATTTTAATTGTTTTCCATTATATAGTTCTAATGTATTTCATTGAAAATATATGTGAGTTAGTCCTTACCGAACCAGCTATTTCATACCTGGTATGGAAGAAAAGAAGACTTGTGACTATCTTTTGAACCAGTAATATACTTTCTTATTCATTGTATGTAATGAGCAATAAGTGAGCCGATAGCTATGGTTTTTTGCTCGGAGCTTTCGAATTCCTTTACTTGGAGGAAAACCTTGAATCAACCAAAAAAATCTCTGTGAGATATTATTTTTTAACAATAAATAAATTCATCTTAAAATTTTAAAGCAAACATAAATGGAAACTTGCACGGCTCCTTGATGTTTTACAATTGATGAATTATATAACATATATGTGCTCCTTGATAATCTTCTCTGTTTTTAGTATTACTAAATATTTTGGTAGCAATTTTAATGCAGACAACGTACTAAGTATCTACGTAGGTGTGTAGTGTATGGTTATGTAAGCAAATATATATAAAATTCTGAAATAAAGACCTTGGACCTTTCCAATTATTTTTTGGACTCGGGGCTAGTTAAATAAATATAATTATACTAAACTTTTATACCTTTTTAGTTTTTCATCATATTATGGTTTTAACAAATATGTGGTGTATACTTAGTTAGCATCATTAACTATACAATATTTTTAATCGTTTTCTATTATATAGTTGTAATGTATATATTTGAAAATACTATTGAGTTATGTAAAATGTTTTTTTACATTGGGAGATATTACTATTACAATATACAAATTAATCTTAAAATTTTAAAACTAATAAAATTGGAAAACTCATGCCTCGTTGGTGCTCTTGCAGTTGATCAATTATATAGCATATATGTAAGTTGTTCTTCTCTACTTTTAGTATTATTAAATATTTTGTTACATATTTTAATGCATACAACCTACCAAAAGTTTGGAGATATGTGTAGTATATGGTTATGTGCGAAAATATATTAAAAAATCTGGCATATTAGTTGAACAATTGACATGATATTTTTGTACTCGGTCAAATGTGTCTTACAACTTACCATGGATTTAGTTACGATTGACAATATGTTGACGATTTGTACTTGTCACTGCAATAGCATTGCTTATTGTAATCACTGGCTGACGAAACCATGGGAATCCAATACCTAGCAAAGGCAAAATAGCGAGACCGAATAAGGAGCCATCCAGGCATCGCCAAGACCAATAGCTTTCAGTTGGCACTCTCTCGGCTAATCGCTCTCTGAGGTCTGCCGCTGGCCAAACTCTGTCCACCGCATCAAAGACAAAGGGTACACGCCAAGACGACATAGCATGTGCCCCAGCCAGTAACACTACTCTCCCACGTCTATAAGGCGGTAGTGATCCACTATATAACAGACATACCTCTCTCCTTAGGAGGATAGAGATCATTCATTCACACACACGAACACATCCATACACCATACACCTTCTCCACCGGTGAATCCACCATCCACCCAAACGGCTGAACCGCCAGCCGGCTACATCCTGTAGCTTGAGCGCCTCACACGCCGGAATACATCAATCCCAACATGAGTAGTCTTTGTCGGACACGATTCTGGGGACAGAACCTGTATACATTCTTGTGTACTTGAAGCTGCTAATCCATCCGACCGTGGTCACAAGCCTTTGGCTATATAGAAATTCACTATCCGGTTAATAAACACCGACATTTGACACGCCAGGTAAGGGCTTTGTGTGCCAACTTGCGAGCATCGTGATGGCTCAAGTTCGTTGATCGTATCATATTCATCTCGTTAATTCAATTATTATCTTGATGCCAATAATGAATGCACACTATTAAATTCACGATAAACAACTTTGAATCAAATATGTTTTTCAAGCATTGCCTATGAAATAACCCTTTAAATATAACTCAATAAAATAATTAGTTCATAGAGATTTTCGTTACTTACCAAAACCATACATGGGGAGGTCTATGAACTTTCACTTGTCCCCACCTGACGGGGCAACCCTCGTCCTCCACCGGTGGGTGTCCTGCTTGCCTATAGGCTGTCAGGGGAGCTAGACGTGTTACCAGATGTGGGAGGAAGCATCTTAATCGTGTCGGGAAGGCGTTGGAGAGGTGTCGGGGATGTAATCCCCGGTACCCCAAAGTGGTTGGGTTAACTGTGGTGGTTGAATTAGTAAAAGAGATGAACAAGAAATAGATAATTAGAAGATAGAGAGAAGACAGAAAGAAGCGCTCTGAATCGCTATCTCTGCCTAGTCCGACATGCCCAGGTTTGGACCGGAATTCCCTTACCTCGGCTGGTCGACACAGCAGCCTCGGTAGCAGGCCGAGTTGTGCAATCCCGGAGCAGGCCGAAGCTCCCAGCCTCGGTAGCAGGCCGAGATTTGCACCTCGGATGGGCCGCAGCCTCTGCAGCCTCGGACTGGGCTGAGATGCCTCTGCCAACATCTCCCCAGGCCGGAGCCCACTTACCTCGGGTTGGACCCAGATCCTCCAGCAGACCGAGATCCCCTCAGCAGGCCGGCGTGTTGATTCCTCGGGCGAGCCAGGAGGGCCTTCGTCGCGTTTGGACCGAAGCAACAGCGCCTCGGTGGGCTTTGCTGGCCTCGGCCAGCTCTCCAGCGCCAGGGCGGGCCGAGCTAGACCGCTAGCCTCGGTGGGCCTCGCTGGGCCGGGAGGCACCAGCCAGCCCCGCGCGAACCAGCATCGCAGCGCCTCGGGCGGTTGGCTTCACTGCGCCGCTCCGGATCGATCCGAGGCAGCTCCCAGCCTCGGGGCGGACCAGCATCCAGGAGCAGTAGGCCGAGGTCTCCATCCGAGGCAGGCCGAATTCTCCTCTCCATTGGTGGATGCTGCAACCTCGGACCATCAAAGCTTCAACCGAACTCTCCTCTACCTCGGCGGATCAGCACTCCAGTGTGCCCTGCTGTACCTCAGCTACTACCACTACCTCGGCACACTACCTCTACACTGCACCGGCACCCCTGCTACCACATCGTCAAGTACAGATACCTCTGCCATGGCCCCGAAGATCCGGGAGACAGGAGCAAGAAGACAAAAGCAAGGACAGCCAGCGTGGCTACAGTGCCCAGGATGTGACTAGAGTACACAGGCAGCGTGGCTACAGTGCCACTGATGTGACAACAGTACAACTACAGTGACGCGTGAACAGTGTGACAAGACCCCATTGGTCAACTCGGCTACAGTAAACAGTGTACAGTGATGTTGGTCCCCTTGTCCCCTGGGCTCTCTCTATATAAAGAGCACCAAGGGGAGGAGATGAGGGACGCCCGGACACCCACGCTGTCTCATTTCCCCCCTTGGCTTTAGCTTCTTCTTCTTCCTCCTGGAGCTCCTCTCCATGGTTAGCTCCTCACAGCTCGAGGAGCGTTTGTACAGACCGCATATACAGAGGGAAATACACCAAATAGGATAGTGCTGCAGTAGGGGTTTTACCTCCTCACGAGGGCCCCGAAGCAGGGTAGATCTTTGTGTTTGCAGTGTTCTTCGTGTGCGATTCCAACGCGCAATCCCTCCCCAAATCCTCAAGCGTACGTTCGGCCCCAGACTAAGCCTACCCCTAGGCATCTGCGTGTTCCCACCACGACAGTTGGCGCCCACCGTGGGGCTGATAGTGGCGCTTGCTGGATTAATTCGGATGGGACCTTCGCCATCAAATCGGGGACTCAACTTCGACATCGTCCCCGTGTGTTGACTCATTTTTCGAGTGGCTACAGTGCGAACCCGAGCTGATTCTGGAATCCGAGCTGATTCTGGAATCCGAGGTGTTCTGGAATCCGAGCTGATTCTGGAATCCGAGGTGTTCTGGGATCCGAGCTGATTCTGGAATCCGAGGTGTTCTGGAATCCGAGGTGTTCTAGAATCCGAGCTGATTCTGGAATCCGAGGTGTTCTGGGATCCGAGCTGATTCTGGAATCCGAGGTGTTCTGGAGTCCGAGCTGATTCTGGAATCCGAGGTGTTCTAGAATCCGAGCTGTTCTGAATCCGAGGTGTTTTGAAGTCCGAGGTATCCTGCGAGAATCTGAGTTAGGACTTGGAAATCTGAGTTAAGACTTCTCCTACAACCTGACCATGTAAGTATCATTTATATGTCTGCCCATGCTTCTAGATAGTCTCAAACAGTACTCGGGGACTGGCCCCTCGTTCCTACCTTGCTTTGATTAGTTGTTCTACCCGGGACAAGATGTCTTGACCCGGGGACTGGATAGCCAGTCTGTTTTAACATCTCCTCCTAGATAAGAAAAGTGACTCGGGGACTCGGTTGAAACCGAGTCTAGTTCTTTGTGCTTAATATCTGTTGTTAGATTCGTTTTCTGTCAAGTGCTATAGCTGGTTTGCCTCGGTTAGTATAGTTGTTGTTCCCGTCAAATATTCTTCATGATATGTATGTTGAACTAACGTTGAAAGGTGACATCGGTTTTGTTGAGAATGTTCGTTACTGAGGTATCCTGGAAATCCGAGGTATATTGGTAATCCGAGGTATATTGGAATTCCGGGGTATGGTGGAAACCCGAGGTATATTGGTAATCCGAGGTATATTGGAATTCCGAGGTATAGTGGAAACCCGAGGTATATTGGTAATCCGAGGTATATTGGAATTCCGGGGTATGGTGGAAACCCGAGGTATATTGGTGATCCGAGGTATATTGAAAATCCGGGTCATATTGGTAATCCGAGGTATATTGGAAATCCGGGTCATATTGGTAATCCGAGGTATATTAGAAATCCGGGTCATATTTGTAATCCGAGGTATATTGGAAATCCGGGTCATATTGGAAATCCGGGTTATAACGGAATTTCGAGGTGTAATGGAATTCCGAGGTATGGTGGAAATCCGAGGTATAATGGAAATCCGAGGTATCATGGTTATAGTGGTTATCTCAAATTACCCAAGGTACCCTGGCATTATCAGTATTCTCTAGATCGCCGTTTGTTTCGGTTTGCCATAGTATCACGGCATCATTTCATATCCCTAATCACTGTTTATTTCGGTTTGTCACAATATCCTGGCATCACTCCAGATCCCAAATCATCGTTTATTCTGTTTGCCAGTGTATCATGGCATTACCTGTGTACCAGATCAGTGTTTATGTTGGTTAATCGGAGGCAACCTTTAAGATTTGTTTTTTCAGGTTGTATGTCAAACCAGCATTGGCTGGAGACATCTATGTCGGTATACGCCCGAGGTGGCTAAAACCGGCATTCGAGACATGGTTATGTCAAACCAGCAGTGGCTGGAGACATCTTTGTCGGTATACGCCCGAAGTGGCTAAAACCGGCATTCGAGATATGCTTATGTCAAACCAGCAGTGGCTGGAGACATCTATGTCGGTAAGCGCCCAGAGTGGCTACCGGACATCCGAGGTACCGAGAGATATGTGATATGCCCAGAGTGGCCGAGGTACCGAGAGATATGTGATATGCCCAGAGTGGCCGAGGTACCGAGAGATATGTGATATGCCCAGAGTGGCCGAGGTACCGAGAGATATGTGATATGCCCAGAGTGGCCGAGGTACCGAGAGATATGTGATATGCCTAGAGAGGCCGAGGTATCGAGATATGTGATATGCCCAGAGGGGCCGAGATACCGAGACATATGTGATATGCCCAGAGGGGCCGAGATACCGAGACATGTGTGATATGCCCAGAGGGCCGAGATACTGATACATATGAGATACATACTTGCAGGTTTATGTCGGTCCAGCTTACGCTGGCGGCATCTCAATTCGGTAAAAGCCAGGAGGGCTAACCGACGCTGGCGGCATCTCAATTCGGTAAAAGCCAGGAGGGCTAACCGACGCTGGCGGCATCCCAATTCGGTAAAATCCAGGAGGGCTAACTGACGCTGGCGGCATCTCAATTCGGTAAAAGCCAGGAGGGCTAACCGACGCTGGCGGCATCTCAATTCGGTAAAAGCCAGGAGGGCTAACCGACGCTGGTGGCATCCGAGTTCGGTAAAAGCCAGGAGGGCTAAGAACCGGCATATAATGTTAACCATTCCGGCAACATATTTCCAGTACAAATTGTCCATCTCGTTGTTGATTCGGGTGAGCTCGGTCAAACCGGATGTCGCATTTGGCCTGAAAGGCAAGGCTGTACGATGCAGGAGGTTTCTGGTACAGTTATTTGTTTTTGTAAGTCTGCGCGCGACTCTGCGAGTCCCCCGCAGCCTCGGGGACTAATGTCAGCGATGTAATCCCCGGTACCCCAAAGTGGTTGGGTTAACTGTGGTGGTTGAATTAGTAAAAGAGATGAACAGGAAATAGATAATTAGAAGATAGAGAGAAGACAGAAAGAAGCGCTCTGAATCGCTATCTCTGCCTAGTCCGACATGCCCAGGTTTGGACCGGAATTCCCTTACCTCGGCTGGTCGACACAGCAGCCTCGGTAGCAGGCCGAGTTGTGCAATCCCGGAGCAGGCCGAAGCTCCCAGCCTCGGTAGCAGGCCGAGATTTGCACCTCGGATGGGCCGCAGTCTCTGCAGCCTCGGACTGGGCTGAGATGCCTCTGCCAACATCTCCCAGGCCGGAGCCCACTTACCTCGGGTTGGACCCAGATCCTCCAGCAGACCGAGATCCCCTCAGCAGGCCGGCGTGTTGATTCCTCGGGCGAGCCAGGAGGGCCTTCGTCGCGTTTGGACCGAAACAACAGCGCCTCGGTGGGCTTTCCTGGCCTCGGCCAGCTCTCCAGCGCCAGGGCGGGCCGAGCTAGACCGCTAGCCTCGGTGGGCCTCGCTGGGCCGGGAGGCACCAGCCAGCCCCGCGCGAACCAGCATCGCAGCGCCTCGGGCGGCTGGCTTCACTGCGCCGCTCCGGATCGATCCGAGGCAGCTCCCAGCCTCGGGGCGGACCAGCATCCAGGAGCAGCATGCCGAGGTCTCCATCCGAGGCAGGCCGAATTCTCCTCTCCATTGGTGGATGCTGCAACCTCGGACCATCAAAGCTTCAACCGAACTCTCCTCTACCTCGGCGGATCAGCACTCCAGTGTGCCCTGCTGTACCTCAGCTACTACCACTACCTCGGCACACTACCTCTACACTGCACCGGCACCCCTGCTACCACATCGTCAAGTACAGATACCTCTGGCATGGTCCGAAGATCCGGGAGACAGGAGCAAGAAGACAAAAGCAAGGACAGCCAGCGTGGCTACAGTGCCCAGGATGTGACTAGAGTACACATGCAGCGTGGCTACAGTGCCACTGATGTGACAACAGTACAACTACAGTGACGCGTGAACAGTGTGATAAGACCCCATTGGTCAACTCGGCTACAGTAAACAGTGTACAGTGATGTTGGTCCCCTTGTCCCCTGCGTGTCCCCTGGGCTCTCTCTATATAAAGAGCACCAGGGGGAGGAGATGAGGGACGCCCGGACACACACGCTGTCTCATTTTCCCCCTTGGCTTTAGCTTCTTCTTCTTCCTCCTGGAGCTCCTCTCCATGGTTAGCTCCTCACAGCTCGAGGAGCGTTTGTACAGACCGCATATACAGAGGGAAATACACCAAATAGGATAGTGCTGCAGTAGGGGTTTTACCTCCTCACGAGGGCCCCGAAGCAGGGTAGATCTTTGTGTTTGCAGTGTTCTTCGTGTGCGATTCCATCGCGCAATCCCTCCCCGAATCCTCAAGCGTACGTTCGGCCCCAGACTAAGCCTACCCCTAGGCATCTGCGTGTTCCCACCACGACAAGAGGGGCATGGCGACATTGGAGTAGGTGGATGCAATGACACATGTCAGATTGGAGCGACGCTGGAGTAGGTGGAGACATCGACGTTTTTTCGGGAGACGAGAGACAATTTGGGTCATGCAGAGCGGGGAAGAGAGAGATAGAGGAACGATAGAGGGGGAGAACAAAGAGAGAGAGATAGATAGATAGATGTGAGGAGATACGTGCACAACCCAAATATGTCCATGGACCCAAATTTTGAGGAGATACAAGGGATGGGGACAAATAGTTGACACCCATGACCGGACATATATGGGAACACCATGGGTGACGATGTTTTCATGTTTCGGGCCAAAAAACTTACGGGGCTGATTGTTATTGAATATGTCAATCAGGTAGCCACTGCATAAGGCTTTTGTAGAGCAACTGCACCCGTTCCTTCGAATCACTTAATTGTAGGACACACATGTAATAAATTCCCTAGACATGTATCGGTAAGTGGTAAGTCTAGCATTATTGTTTGGTGGTGCTCTTTGATTTCCGGTTTATGTTATAGGATGAAAACCATTAACATGACATTCATTAGTTGGACATGGCTATATGTATATTTCTTCCTTGTTGAAGCCATTATCTTGAGTTCAGTGAATTAGCTGCTCCCTCCGTCCCAAATATTTGGCTTACAACTTTGGTAAAAAAACTTAATACTTTAATATTGAATAAATATATGGAATAAGATAACAACAACACTATTAATATTGAATAGATATTATGAAAATATATCCGACTAATGCTATTAATTTGATATATTGCAAATCTTCTTCATATCCTTCATATATACTTGGTCAAGCTTCAAATTATTTACTCCTGTACTCAATTTGTAGGTTACCTATTTAGAGATGCAGGGAATATCTTGGATGAAATCATATGACCTGGCCTCAATTGTTGCATCTAATACAGAATAATTATTTTCTTGTTAATGATGTTGCTTCTGGAAACTATTTCAATAAATCCAATATGGCAGACTATCAGTCAAAGGTACGAATGGATTTCAACTTAAGTGTGTGCATCCTCAGTGTCCCACTAGTTTTTTTGTTTTGTTTTGGCACGTTCCTGCATAAACCACAACATGCTGTCGAAATATTACCCGAAAAAACGGATTTTATACTAAATCGCTGAAATCGCTGAAATCAACAGCTCGCTAGCTGGGTTTAAAAGGAAGAAATTTCAACATTGTGTACCACGAAGAGTTTAAGAGAAAATGAGTGCTTTCGCCTTTTAGCGGTGTGGGCCCCACCGTCGAGCGGAAACGGTCGCGACGGCTTTGAATCGAAACGAGCGAGGAAAAATCCTGCGCGAGACCCGCAAAAATCGAGGCGAAACTGCAAGGAAAGGAAAAAAGCAGGCCCGATTCAGGCACCGCCGCACCGCGCACAAGATCCAGAGCCAACCGAGCCGCGAACACCTCCTCCCTGTCGTCGTCTCCCCCGTCCCCGTCGGGCTATTTGATAAAATGCCCTGCTTTACTTTGGCATTTGCCCCAAACGGCACATTTACTTTGGCATAGATGAAATGCCCTGTTTTACATCGTTCATTTGCTAAAATGCCCCGTTTGGATGATTTGCTGCTAGTTGAAATAATATCCTCCTAATCTATTCTCTAACCTGCAAGTGGATTGGTCCAGAGCTTTTGAAGCTTATCTCTCTGTCGCTCCTGTCTCTCCCGTACGAATAGAGGTTGGCGACGCCGGCGACGGCGACGACCGTCTATCTGCCGCAACCAGGCCGCGGTGCAGCTCTCTCGCTCTCTCTGCCCGTCAAATCTGCACCAACCAGTTGTTAAGAGACGGAACTCCAGTCCAGTCGCCGGGATGCGCCGCTGCCGCCGTCCTGTGGTCGCTGCCGAAGTCGCCCAAGCACAAGGACGCGGAGGGAGGGGCGGAGAGGGACGCGGCGGGGAAAGAGAGCGCGGTGCTGGGGCTTGGTCGCGGCGGCCGGCCGGACGTCGTCGTCGCCGGCGTTGCCTGCGTATTCATACGGGAGAGAGAAGCTGAGATGCGTTTCGGCGGGGAATCTGCACGATCAATCCACTCAATGGCAAAGGGTAAATGTTAGAGAATAGATTAGCAGTTAATCACCCAAACGGGGCATTTTAGCAAATGGACGATGTAAAGCAGGGCATTTCATCTATGGCAAAGTAAATGTGCCGTTTGGGGCAAAGGCCAAAGTAAAGCAGGGCATTTTATCAAATAGCCCGTCCCCGTCCGTCGTCCCTTGGTCTTACCCACCTCACCTCCGGGAAATCGCAAAGATTTCACCGGCTTCTCCCTCTCCCGTTGACGCTTCCGCAGCACGGCGGCAGCACAATTCGAAACCCCCTCCCACACTCCCCTCTCTCCCTTCCGTGCCTAGGCGGCAACGCTTCTCCCCTCCCCTCCTTTATAACCGAGCGGCCCCTCCCGCGTGAAGCACCGAGTAGAACAAGAGCGCAGCCGCGACCAGACGAACCGTGCCGAGCGAGCCCTTCCTCCTCCGGGTTCGTTCGTGCCAGGTTCCGCGCGTCACAGCGAGCGGAGGACGGTCAGCAGCGATGGAGGCCGAGAAGAAGCCGCCGGTGGTGTCCGACCTCGGGGCGTGGGGCATGAACGTCGTCAGCTCCGTCGGCATCATCATGGCCAACAAGCAGCTCATGTCCTCCGCCGGCTACGCCTTCTCCTTCGGTACGCCCTTCCCTCACCCTCCTCCCCAGATCTGGATCCATCCGCCGCCTCTGGGGTCGAGACCGCGGATCTGACGCGCTCTTGTCTCCTCTCCTCGCGCGAATGCATGCAGCCACCACGTTGACCGGCTTCCACTTCACCATCACCGCGCTCGTCGGTGGATTTCCAGGGCCACCGGCTACTCCGCCTCCAAGCACGTCCCCCTCTGGGAGCTCATCTGGTTCTCCCTCGTCGCCAACACCTCCATCACCGGGATGAACCTCAGCCTCATGCTCAACTCCGTCGGCTTCTATCAGGTACGCCTCACGCTTCTTCACGCTCGCGCCGGCCATTGGTTGGCCATGCCTTTTTGTTTTGTCTTGTTGCGTGGGGGCTGAATACGTGCAAAATATTCGAATTTGCAGATCTCCAAACTGAGCATGATTCCGGTGGTCTGCTTGATGGAATGGGTGCTCAACAGCAAGCACTATAGCACCAAGGTCATATCAGCAGTGGTTGTCGTGGCAGCGGGTGTGGGGATTTGCACCGTCACCGATGTCGAGGTCAACGCCAAGGGCTTCATTTGTGCTTGCGTGGCTGTGTTCTGCACATCCCTTCAGCAGATTGTGAGCTTCTTTCTTCTCTCTGGATACAATTTATGCGTTCCTGCTAATCTTACAATCCTAAATACTTAGTTGTAGATACTGTAATTGGATATTTGCCCAGAGAGTTTCGTCATGTCATTACCAGTTCCACACTAAATAAGGCTAAGATATGTTCCTGATAACGAGCAACATCAGATGTTTTGGTGACAATGTCGCACATAAGCCAGATATTCATTGGCTGGGTATTGCATGATGCTGGTCATTTGTTGACTTCACTTGTTGGTGCCCTTACTTTTCTTGTATTACTGTGAGTTGTGGACATATGGTAGCACCTGTGGCGTGGTGTGGATATTATTATTCTAATGATGCCCAGTTAAAACTCTGCAACAAGAAATCTCAAACAGTGTAAATGCAAAATAGTGGAATATAACTGTTACAACCCATGGGATCAAAACCAACATTTTTATTGTTGACCTGTAGTATGATTTATGAGTTAATAGACCACATCCCACGCTCTGGATTTGACATTCTCATGATAGATAACTTGTCTGTATTCTCTCGCCTTTTGTTGCCTTACATGGGTGAACTTCCTTGCTAGTTATGTAGCCTTTCAATTTTCCAAAATCTGCAGATACTGTTGGACTGTCTACTTTTCTGTTGCTAAATCTAGAGACGAGAATGTATTTTGGACCCTCCATCAGTGATATTTGATACAAAATTGTGGCTTGGAAGTTCAAGAAGATAATTAGTAGTGCTTCTACATTGTTGATGAAGAGTTTCATTTTATAAGTGAACTCTAAAGAGAATCTCTTTTTTTCAAATTATTTTCCATGGTAATACCTATTAATAAATTCCATTATGTTCTGGTTTCTGACAATGATTTTGTTCTTGGTCCAGACAATTGGCTCCTTTCAGAAGAAGTACAGCATTGGATCATTTGAGCTGCTGAGCAAAACTGCACCGATACAGGCAGCGTCACTCATTATAGTGGGCCCCTTTGCGGATTACTTCCTCAACGGACAATGGCTATTTAACTACAGTTTTTCGACAGGGGCAACTGTAAGTTCAAACTTCTATGACACGTTTTTTCAATGAATGAAACCATGCTTTAGATTCATGTCAATGCTAACTTGAGTATGTAACATCTCCCAGTCCTCTACTTGGAGTGGATATCCCATCAGTAACCCACTGTAAAAAATTAGCAATTCATTTCCAAATCATCTGATTATGTGATAGAACTGTGACAGCACTATTTTCTCTTGGTTCTGTATGTTTTCCTTAACATGCATGAGAAATTTCTTCTTCTTAACATAGATCGTGACAGCACTAATTTCCATTATATGATTTGTGAACACGTTACAGTGTTACACTGTCGTTTACTGTTAGCCACAACAATATATTAGCTTTGCCGTTGTAATACAGTTATTCTTGATCTTTCTTTATAATTGTTATTATGAATCTCTTCCTGCTGCTTTAATGCTCTGCCTGGAAAGAGTTTCTATCTGTTCTGACAATCCCGTGTGTTAATTCCTTTACAGTTCTTCATACTGCTTTCATGCTCCTTGGCTGTCTTCTGCAACATGAGCCAGTACCTCTGCATCGGCCGGTTCTCTGCAACCTCTTTCCAGGTCCTAGGCCACATGAAAACCGTGGCTGTGTTGATCCTCGGCTGGATTCTGTTCGACTCGGCTCTCACCATCAAGAACATACTCGGGATGTTGCTCGCCATCATGGGCATGGTAGTCTACAGCTGGGCCATGGAGTCTGAGAAGAAGGCCACCGCTTCGATCCCGCGGAACAAAAGCGACATGCTGGATGGGGGGAGGACGTGCCCTTGAAGTCCAGATCGAGTGGGATCCCATCATCCGAGCTTGACCTCGAGGAAGGGCCGATCAAGAGCTAGCCTGTCACTATTATTCATTCATTCTTCTTGGTTCTTTTTGTACGTGTTACATTGTTCGTGAGTCCTCGAAGCTATCGACAGTCTTGTTAATTTTGCCTCTTGCTGGGGGATGCTCATCATAGGTGATGACGACCCTGGCTGGTCTCGACGTAGATGACCACTTAGAAAATTTGTCAAGGCCGGTGGATATGGGCCGGTGCCATGTGATGGCGTGTTGTTATAGATGACAGTATACTTATAATGGAATACAGGTGTTCTTCCCCCGTTGTAGGATCCAGTGAATGTGTGCAATTATTCCTCCAGTGTTCGCTGTCGTCTTGCCCTGGAAATCGTGGTGTCCTCAGCACCATTGGCGCTCTGTGGGTGGGTGTCGTGCGCTCTGTCGGGCTCTCCGTTGCCGGCCTCACATGGGATGATGCGTGGGGGAGATGGTGGGCTTGCCGGTGGCAACGTGGCGGCCGGCGGCAATCGGCAACAGTATCGCCGGCCGAGCGAGGAAAGCCTGAGACGACGGGTAGAGTATCATTCCAGCACCACGTTGCAGGTAGTTTTCAGTTTGTTTTTCTGGAGTGCGTCACCAAACTAGAAAGAGAATATCTAGTCTCAGTCGCGAATCGATCAAAGCAAGAGAAACTGGATCTTGTGGAAAAGCCTCTGCGTCTGCGGGGAACTCACAGATCATCTGGTCCCGAGCCGTTGGATGCCCCATCCAATTGTTCGAAACTTCCAAAATAGCACGTCAATGTTCTTGTGCCTTTCCGGCGGAAAAGCAGAGGAGCGCGCGCTTCAGTGTGGCTGGAATTGGATGGACGTGTTCCGGGCGTGGCAGAGCTATCGCGGCCATGAAGTTTCAGCCGGTCTCTTCCAACACAGAAACATGAAAAACTTATGGTGCCGTGTAAGAAGATAAAATTGACAGAAATATCCAAAATCGGCTCTTTGGATCCTGGGAAGAAGGTTCATGTAAAGCACGAAATAAAGCTTTCTTTGGAATCCAAGCTTAGGATGTCTTAGAATTTTTTGAGGATCTGGATCCTTAGAAATTTTTGTTACGGAAGTTGTTTGATCCACATGATTGGAATAATTAGGATTTTCCTATGAATTCATGCACTCTATGTTGGAAAAGAAAATCCCTTCCACTCAGATGTCTTGCTATAATTCATCTGTTTATCATGTGATGTCAAACACTTTTTGATTTTCTTTTCTTTTTTGAACCCAACCAGGACTAGCCCTTGGTGGTATATTAATAGATAGCCCACCCTTGTGAGAATTTCAGAAATTCCGCTCCCGACGAGAGTTGAACTCTGGTCGCTAGGTTGCACAACTGCAACACTAACCACTAGGCTATTTCAGTATTGTTTAACCATATTCGATTCAACAAGACACCACAGTCAACCCCCCCCCCCCCCCCCCCCCCCCCCCCCCGCCCCCTCTTCTCCGTTCCCATATTTGAGAATCTTGCGAACCAAAAAGACCATTACATGTTAGAGCTTGCCCAACATATTACGTCAAAACAGATAAATTTTAGACATTCAAAAAATTATTGCTACTTGCGCCGAGGTCGCCAATCTTACCGGAGATGTTTTTCTAGAGATGAAAAAGTTCGTGTTTGATGAAATGTAAATCTTATTTTTTTTTCCTTAGAATTTTTTACGCATGCACTTTCCTTCTTACGATGAATGTAGAGCTCTTGCCCTGGAAAAAATATCTCCAAAGCAAAATGTCCAAAATTTGTGTGCATTTTCACGTGGTGAATTTGTATGTAAATTTGTAATTTGTATCTAATTAAATTTGAACTATATTATATGATAAATTTGAATTTTTTGAATTCATAAGTGCTACAATATTTACGTTACAAATTTATGTGTGTCATCAAATATATTGTTGAATTGCAATGGAAAATGATAGAGAGATACAGATAAAAAGAGCAAAACAAAATCGGGTAAATGGGAATCCACAGTAAAATGGTGGAGCGGGGATGGAGGGGCTTGGGTACGAAATATTAGTTTTTTAAGTCAAACTTTTTAATGTTTAAGCATATTTTAATTTTCTTACCAACATTCACAATATCGAATCAATATTATTCGATCCATCATGTAATATATTTTTATGGTATATCGATTTGTATAATAAGCTTAGGTATTTTTTTACCGTAAACTTGGTCAAACTTTAAAATTTTGAGTTAATGCAAATCTAATACGCAGAGTAAAAAGGACCAAGGGGGTTATAAGAGGAAGTTCTCCGTTCATTCAAAGTACCTTGATTTAGTCAAACATGATGCTTCCATTAATAATAAAAATCTTGGAAGTCAAACGGTTGTATCATCGTTGAGTCAATGAAATTGTCTTTATCGAAAAAATAGTAGGAATTAAACGTCATAAAAGTTAAATTTCTTGAAATAATTTTTTTAGAAAGTGTATACTCACAAAAATTAATTTTTAGAACGTAATCATTCTCATAAAAATAGATTTGAGTGAAATTATTAGTATTTAGAGAAACCAGTTAGGTCAAAAAATACATGGCAAGTAATAATGAAACCAACATGATGCAACTGTGCTGTTCAGATGGCCGAATGAATTTAGACACTCAATATTTTTTTATGGATTCATTATCTTACGGAATATATATAAGAGAAAATAACTGTGACACCTTGTATACCTTTGTGGAAATTGGATATTAATAAAGAAGACACTTGTTTATGTAGTTATTTTCTTATAGAAGACATATAAGAGGAATTAAATGTCACACATTGTATAGCATTTTTTGATGAAGTTATTTTCTCACAGAAGACATGTATGAGGAATTAAATGTCACATCTCGTATAACTTTGTGGAAATTGGGAATTGATAAAGTGTATCCTATATATAGAAGATACTAAAGATTTGTATATGAAAACAAACAAATTAGAATGCCATGATTCCGATAAAATTTCATATGGGTGCATTCCAAAATAGATCCATTCCAAAAGGAAATTACATGGAAGATTTGAATTTGCACTTTTTAATTATGGGGAATGGACTTTATTCTTCTTGTTATAGATTTTGGTAACTGCTTGGCATGGCTTTGTACAAATTAAGGGGCAGCACCTTAAAGAAAATCGAAGGAACAACGAGATGAAAAGTATGCAACAAATGTTTTTTTAATCGAAATCACACTTAATTTGATGAGCCGTTGGATTCGAATCCAACCGCTCGTGTCTTTCTTCTCCGCGCCCCACGCCCCTCGCCATCTTCCTCATCTCTCCAACCCGCCCTCCTACCCCCTCATAATACCGGTTGCCTCTCCCGACCACGGTATCCCTTACCCACCACCACCACCACCCGGTCCCACTATCGCCACCGACCATCCCTAAACCCATCAGGCACGGTTTTCTTCTCGAGCACTGCCGCCGTCGTTCTACATTGTTGCCGCCTCGTAGGGCATGAATCACAAAAGAAAAATCATAGGGTACAAAAATCGTATGTAAAAAAATCGACAGTCGTGTGAGCTTGAACAAAGACTTGAAAGAAGCATGATCTGGCCCATTGGCCTCAAGGCAGTGTACCATGTTCTCCAATTTGCACAAATGTTCGACATTTCGCAGCTTCCATTCCACTTTTCCACCGCCGCGCACCCAGTGCCAAAGTTTCCCCTCTTCCCTTGTGCAGATAAGAGGAGGCCCGCGCAACCCACGAGGCCATCTGCAATTCTGCACCCTCCACCCGGCCACTCCCCACTAGAAACTCTCGCCCCCCTTAACCCCAAGCCATGGCGGCCTTCCACCCCCTTGTCGCCTCACGTGTTCACCTCTCCCCGCTCCTCCCCACCCCGGCGGCCACCTCCCTCCACCGGCGCCGCTTCTCTGCCATCGTCGCGGCGGCGACCGCCCCCACCACGACGGAGTTCGACTTCAAGACGTACATGGGGGAGCGGGCGGTGGCCGTGAACCGGGCGCTGGACGCGGCCGTCCCGGCCGGAGAGCCCCCCGCGGCGCTCCACGACGCGATGCGGTACGCGCTGCTGGCTGGGGGCAAGCGCGTTCGCCCCGCCCTGTGCCTGGCCGCCTGCAGCGTGGCCGGCGGGCGCGAGGCCTGGGCGATGCCCCCCGCCGCCGCGGTCGAGATGGTGCACACCATGTCGCTCGTCCACGACGACCTCCCCTGCATGGACGACGACGACCTCCGCCGCGGCAAGCCCACCTGCCACGTCGTCTACGGCGAGCCCATCGCCGTGCTCGCCGGCGACTCCCTGCTCTCGCTCGCCTTCCGGCATATGGCCGACGTCGAGTCCTACCCTGCGGACGTGGACCCCGACAAGCACGCCGCCCGCGTCGTCCGCGCCATTGGCGAGCTCGCCCGCTGCATCGGATCGGAGGGCCTCGTCGCCGGCCAGGTCAGCAGATTCGATTCGATTTCGTCATTCAGAAAGTACAGTTTAGGGAATGTGCTAATTCTGAGGCATCATATGCCTTCCTAACAAGGATGATCTGCATAGGTATCTCTATACAGTTGTATTAGGAACTGAATTATCCTTGACATGGATGTGCTACAGAAGTTTTCACGTTTCTGAAAAATTGGTTCTCCATATTTTTCAGGTTGTTGATCTTGAGATGACTGGATCAACTGAACCTGTACCAATTGACCGCCTTGAGTACATCCATCTCCACAAGACTGCTGCATTGCTTGAGGCCTCAGTGGTTATTGGTGCAATCATCGGGGGTGGCTCGGAGGAGCAGATTGAGCGGTTGCGCAAGTATGCGAGATCAATTGGATTGCTGTTCCAGGTGGTTGATGACATCCTTGATGTTACCAAGTCATCAGAGGAGCTAGGGAAGACTGCGGGGAAGGACTTGGCGAGTGACAAGACGACATACCCCAAGTTACTAGGGTTGGAGAAATCAAGGGAGTTTGCAGAGAAGTTGCTTTCTGATGCAAAGGAGCAACTTGCTGATTTCGACAAAGACAAGGCAGCACCGCTATTGTACTTGGCCAATTATATTGCCTATCGGCAAAATTAAGCTAAGGTGATGGATTGATGGCTATTCTGTTGTTCATCATTGATCTGTAACTTTGTAAGATCAATAAGTTTGGAATTTCAGAAATATCTGAATTTTTCTGCTCATATATACTAGCTGTAGCTTTCTAGCGTGGTGTCATGAGAATATTTAGTTGGCAACCACATGAGAATATTTAGCTGGCAAATACCAATCTCCCGTCGAGATACTCAAGACAATATAATGGGAACCATCCTTTATGTCCTATACTTTGTGGATGATGGTCGATCGGTTGATTTCTAAAGAATATACTCTGTGACAATTGCTTGCATCGAATTGTTGCTATGCTCCTTGCCATCTTGAATGTTCAGCAACAGAGAGCATGTTCAAATCTTTTTTTTGTATTCGAGGTACTTTGAACAATTTACTCCCTAGTCCATGTTTTTAAGTTGTATAACTCGTTTCAAAATGGCAAGTCTTTTTTCTAGATGATACATACTGAATAACATCGGAGGGAGCAGGCTTTGATGTGTTTGAGAATCTCTGAATGGTTGAGTGAAACCAGTTTTGTTCTCTACCACATCAGATCATGTCGACTTAAACTGCACGGATCCCTACAACTGGCTCCAACAGTGTGCCGTGCAACAGTAGTAATGGTTGTGCAGATAAAATATGTGAGCTAGCTGCAGTTACAAATTTGTTTGATTACTGATTTCTCGACAACGAAATTAAGCTTGGAGAAGAATAACTCATGATTCACATTCCTGAACGTGAATATGTAGAAAGTCAAGAGCATATTGGTGTCGCACGTGGCGTAATCAACTTCTCATATCCGCATGTATGAATGTTTGCGGCCATGTTTTTAATTCAGCACCATAGTTTCCGCTCATGCCTCTTTCACTATAAGTGCTGCACAATCAATTTGTATTTTGTGCTTATATCAAGTTGCTTTTTACCTTGCATGCCATTGTAAGCTTTCTTGACTGAACCAGAGATAGTCTCTACTCTACATTTCTTTGTTGAAACATGTTGAGTCTTAATCGCTTCCTTTGAAATGTTTAATGTTAGTACCATTCTTGCATAAGCACTGCATATAAGGGATATCTGATTGTTATCTTGTGTGCTTCCCATAAAAATCTCTTCACATAATTGCTGTTAGGTTTCATTAGCTCAATAGAAGAATTCAAACATAGGGTAGTATGTGTCTGGTAAAACTTTGTCTGCCAAGTATTTCTGCTAAATTACTGTACTGATGGATGTTAAATATAGAGCATGATTACATCGCTGAACTCTGACAGTGACCGATGACCATTTATGTGAGTGTATCAGACTTTTCATGTGGCCGTATGTATGCGCACGCTGCCATTTTTTTCCCATTTGTAACCTACTTTTCTGCTCATGTCTATTTCAGGACCTATCCTATATGACTGCTTATATCAGATAAATTTACTTTGCATGTTATTATAAGCTTGCCTTAAAGGGTTACCTGCAACACCAAAAAATGACCTGAAGGGTGAACTTCAAAGAAAATTCTGTTTTTGACATAAGCATTTACATACAGGAGTGCTGTGAAGTTATTTAACTGCCTGATTTGAAAGATTATTTTACCGGGAGGCAGGAGACTACACTTACATACTACTAGGGGATCTACCATACAACACTGAGAAAGTGATCTGATAGTTTACTTCCTGTATATCGTCAAAACCAATAGCCTTTGACATTGAAGTTTAACCCCTGCATAAGGATTCTGGTACAGGTACCACTAGGACTTGGGCAAAGGTTTACGTTGGCATGCTACAAGTTTTCGATCATCAGCTGTTTCCTTTGTGTTTCTCATTTTGCTTCTACTGATTTTCTATTCAAGATTGGTGCCCAAGTTTTCGATCTGATTTTTCTCTCTTCTTGATTCAGGAGACACAGGAGTACCACTGGGATACGCCGCTCTGTTCCCAGGAGAACACTCGCCGAATGGTAGTGGTAACCAAATTGTTTGAATTGAATGGTACTAATTAGTCTTGTATTTTCGAACTCAGACATAGTGGTAACCACAGGCATGCTGTCAAACCTAACCATTAGCGCATCCACTTAATTAACACTTCGAATTGGTGTAGATTAATGTGCCTCTGGTCACAGTGACACGTACACGTTGGACTATGTTGAGACCTCCAGCATTCCACTGAAACGACTCCTTTTCTTCGAATGAAACCAGAAGTTTTTTGTGCCACAGCTTGTTACACCTACATGCTCAGCCCTTGTCACAGCACCTAACAGCTTTTCTTGAAGTAACACCACTACTACCCAAAACAAACCTAGCATCACCAGGCAACAAAACAACGGAAGAGCAGAAACTTCAAGCCACAACATTGTTTTTCTTCTTACAGCAGAAAAATCTGCAAAGAGGAGTCCCTAAAATTACATCAACCAATGCCAATTCTCCTTGTCATCGGCACCTAGCCTGATTTTCGACTGAAGACTTCAGATGCCACCCTTTCCAGCAGCCACGTTGTGGTGTTCCTGCTGGACGCTTACTTTCTATAGGCCAGACTACTTATCAATCCAACTGGAAATACTACACACAAAGGCAATTGGAGCGGGTAAAAATGATAAAACACCGCTGCACTTCCGGCCACTACGCTTCCATTCTTACCTAAAAAGAGCATGACCACACTCATATCCTGAAAGTGTGTCGGCACATCTACAATGCCAGTTGAACACACGAGGAACAAATGGTCTAAAGTCTCTAGTTCATCGCAAAAACAACATTTCCTATCCTTCCCTTTCTATCCTCTATGAATCAGCACATTTTTAGTAGGAATACTGTTATGAAAAGTTAATTACAAGAAGACTTTAATCTTAAGAGGAATTTTCACTGACCAAACATTCCTATGTGGTCACTCTACACCACACAGTTTAAGTGCCAAGTACATAGATCTTTTTTTTTAAAGATTTAGTAAGTAACCAACTAAACTTATCATGGTATTTAGACAAACTAATCCCTACACATTTATCCTTCAGATTTTTCCAAAGCACTGTCGTCTCCCCCACGGATGGCGTCCAAATCTGATCACACCCCACCCATGTTCAAAAACATCAGCCACTAAGATATTAGAGCTAAAGGTCAAACTGTACAGCCTACTAAACTGTTCACACAGGTTTATCACCCAGAACAGTGTCCTTTGATCATTACCTATTTTTCCTACAAACCTATAAAACACATCCTTAACATTCATAAGTCCTTTCCAAAACTGAGATTGCCCTGGTTTCTTCTCACAACTTGACACAGTTTTCTTCACATACTTATTCCTTAATAAATATTTCAAGCTCCCTTCCCATTTTCTAGCTTCCAAATCCAATTACTAAGAAGGAAAACAATCATTACCTTTAAATCTATCACACCAGGCCCCCAAATTCCTTGGGTAACACAATTTTTTTACCAGCTTACCATATGATATTTTCTTACATTATCTTCTTCTTACCAAAGCAATCTTTTCATACAAAAATCTATTTTCTTACAAGGCCCTCTAGGGAGTTCAAACATAGACATCATATAAAAAGGCACATTATTTAAGCAGGACTTCAATAAAATCAACCTCACTCCGTGCGAATTTTTCCTATCATCCCAAGCATGTAATTTCTTCTCTACTTTCTCTTCAGCACCTCCCGAAGCACAATCTAACATATGCATAGCACTAATACAGAGTGATACCAAGGACACCCCCATATGTCAACGACAGTGAGAAAGCCCAGGGTTAAGCGTAATTACGTGTGGCCGACGAGGCCTGCCAGAATTGGGCCGCCTCCGAGGGAATTCGTTTGTCCACGATCATTTTTAAATGTCCGTTGCCAATATATTGCAAACGAAAGTTTATCGGACTCCATTTCGGATGAGGGCCTCTGTGCAAACAGAGATTGAATCAGCCCGTTGCTAATGGTCCATGGCATTTTTTTTGGAGGGAAATGGCATTTCTATATTGTCTCGTAACCCTTGGAGAAACCCTACCTCTCACTCTCTTCCTGCAGAGGGGTGTGAGGGATGACCCCATCAGAAGCCGATCATGGGACGTTAACGTGCTACGATCCGACGGCTCTGGAGGAGGCAGATGGATGTCTCTCATCGTCTGGACGACCGCTTAGTACCCTCCTACTCAAAATTGCCGTAGAGGTCCACCAAAACTGCAGATTTCCTTGGAGTGCACTTTTCGGTTCACGATAATTTGAAGCAATACTGATGTTCTTTTGAAGACGACCCCCAGAATCTTTCTGCACCAGAAGGGGAGCCTTGGCGCAGCGGTAACAGCTGCTGCCTTGTGACCATGAGGTCACGGGTTCAAGTCCTGGAAACAGCCTCTTGCAGAAATGCAGGGAAAGGCTGCGTACTAAAGACCCAAAGTGGTCGGACCCTTCCCCGGACCCTGCGCAAGCGGGAGCTACTGCACCGGGGCTGCCCTTTTGGATTACGATCGAAAGGATTCGCAAGTTACACTGGGAGTAGTGTTTTCACAAAACCATGTTACTAAGTATATTTTAACTTTTCTGCTTTCTGAACTGCCCATGAGTGCGTATCGCGTGTTAGGATTTTTATCGTTTAGAATCTTGTTTACTGGACTTCAAGGCTGTGGAGCATGTGGTTGATCCGGGGCTTCTCCAATCCTGCCATGCAGACCGGGATCGGATCATCTCAGTATCTCTTCTCCAGATATACTATACTGTATCCAGGTCCAGGTCCATAAACCAAGTCTGAAGTTAACTGGCTGTTCAGTTGGCTAACCCACGGGATCGAACAGTCAGAAGCCAGTGTCCTAACTGAGGTCTGTAACCACGGCCCTCTCTACAATTTCGAGATCTATTTTTCGGTGAGATATCCGAGTAATTTCAATGCATGTATCTCTACTTTTCACGTTCCTTTCGGAAACTCATATTATTCGTGCATTTCTAGTCAATTCTATCTGCCCCATGGTGTTTGCCTGAAATTGTCAGATATCTTCTTCATCTCGTGCAGCTTCAGGATTCAGGAGCCGGCGATGGATATGGCCTCAAATGTGCAGTTTCTTGCTGTGATCCTGCTATATCTGTGCATCGCCTCCAGCTCCTTATACTTCGATCCAGTACACCAAAGCGAGCAAGAGCACGACTACCTCCGCTTCGCCGACATCAACCGCCATTGCCAGTCGGTGCTCTCCTCCGCCACCGAGCTACCCTACGACACCAACCGCCCCTACCGCCTGAAGCACGAACTGTCTTTCGAGAAGGGAGACTGGCGCCAGGACGCCGGCATAGCGCCTCTGGTGCCATTCGACGGAGGCGACGCACCGAAGAAGGGCGCCCGCCGGTTGCCTGATCCCCTGTCCCTCGCAACATTCGTGGTCACGCATGTCGACGGCGACGAGGAGCACCGTGCAAGGGCGGCTGTCAACGTCAGCGGTGTCCTCGTCCTTACCGTCGCCCGGAAAAGCATCGTGCCAGAATTCGTGCCCCAAATGTCGGCCGTGTCGCCAGAGTTCAACCTTTCGGCCGGCAACACCAGGCTGAAGATCATATTTGAAGGCGTGTACACGGAGAGTGGCGACGACGACGGCGAGCGGGTGCTCTGCATGGTCGGGAGCGCTGTTCTGCCGAAGCGCAGAGCCGACGGCGTTGACCCGTGGGGCTGGGCCAAGAACTCCGGCCGGAGCAGCTTCCAGCCGCCGGTAACGGCTGAGCTCAGCATACTGCTGGTGCTACGGTACCCGAAGAAGCTGACACTGACAACCCGAGCGGTGCTCGGCAAGATGGGGAGCACGAGCTCCGCGTCGGACGCCGCCTACTTCGACACCGTGCAGCTCGTGTCAGCGCTCATCTCGTGTTGCAGTTACCATTTTCGTCCCGAAGAGCTCCCAGCCGGGGTGGGTGACAAGCTCCCTTCGGACAATGGTGTGTCCAACCGTGCAAAGCATGTGTACAACGGCAGCTCTCCGTGCCTAGTCCTTAACCGCTACGCTCATTATGGACAAATCATCACTATGCTCCCGGGCTGGCACTGTAACTCCACGACGGCGACGACGGGCGCGCCATGCCACGGCGTCGGGCCGTTCGAGATGGACCAGGCAGCCGATGTGGACGTGCTCGCCGGTGTTCGAATCATAATGCAGGATCTTCAGTGCCAAGAGCAGCAGGGTTACGTCATGGCCGGCGCGGCCCGGACCGCGATGGTGTCAGTCCTGTTTCGCGTCCTGTCCCCAAGGGAGGACTGGGGCACGGCGAGGTTGCGGTCCGGGCTGAGCGGGAAGACGCTGTCCGCCGAGGGCCTGTGGAGCCCATCGACAGGGCAGGCCTGCATGGTGGCGTGCCGCGGCATCGCCGACAGGAAGGAGTGCAACTTCCGGGTGTGCCTCTTCTTCCCGACGATGATGTCAATCACCCGCCTCGACACCATGATGGGACAGATAAGCGGCGTCGATGCCGCTGGCGGAGTGGTACACCTTCTGTCGTTTCAGCAGCATATGGGCCCGCCGCGTCTCTGGGGCTACTACCCCGGCGAAGAGGATTTCACAACAATGGTGTCGAACAAATACAACTACACAAAGGTCGGGCAGGCCGGCGAACTGCGCCTGCGCCAGAGGGGTGAGTCGCTGTTCGATTTGCGCAAGATCGTTGCAACTTCTGTCCCCCTGAGCTATCCGGAGATAGATGGCACCGGCGATGACACGAGGAGCCTGCGCAGCCTGGCGGACAGGCTCACTCTGCGTTTCAGGACCGTGCCAGGCTTGTTCCGACAAGAATGGATTGAGCGGCCGGTCCTTCACTTGGAGGTCTTCTTCCTCGAGCAGCTCCCAAGGAAAGAGCCTGGATCTGACGGGCCTCCGTTATTCAACTTGTCGGCCGAGCTCACCATTTTTACGGACAACTGGCCTCGAAACTCTGTGATGTCTCTGGAAGGCGTGTACAATCCAGACGACGGCCGGATGCACCTGATCGGCTGCCGGAATGTCCATCTCCCGCAGGGAAACTCTTCGGCCAGCAGAGACCTCGAACTCGAGGAAGGAATGGACTGCTCCATCGAGGTGAAAGTCGAGTACCCGCCCACGACGATGCACTTTTTTGTCATGTCGACGGCGAAGGTTCAGATATCAAGCACGAGGGCGGTCCTCGACCCGCTGCACTTCGACGCAGTGAAGCTCCGGGCTCTACCTGCCAACTACCCGCAGCAGCGGCCGGGTGAGTTCTACCGAGGCGTCGTCAATGGCACGCTCTGCATTGTTCTGCTGTTAGCCACCATTGCCGCGGTGCTCAGCCAGCTGCGCTACCTCAAGTCGCACACTGACGTGGCGCCGTACATCTCCCTGGCCATGCTCGGCGTCCAGGCTCTCGGGTACGGCATGCCGCTGGTCATCGGCGTCCAGGCAATCCTGGCGAGGGTCACCCTGCACTTCGGCGACGACGCCACGGCGCCGTCTTCCTCCCGGACTCCCTACCACATGTTCGACACGGGACGGCTGTGCGAGACCATCGACCAGGTGGTGAAGGTCCTCAGCCTCTGCGCGTTCGTCCTCACGCTGCACCTCGGACAGAAGGTATGGCGGTCTAGGGCGCGCGTGGTGGCGCGATCGTCGCTGGACCCGGCGCGCGTGCCGAGCGACCACAGGGTGTTCATCTATCAATACGGCGTCCACTTGGTCCTCTTCGTGCTCATCCTCGCGGTGAACAAGGAGGCCGTGACCGTCGAACAGCAGGTTGCTCTGATGCAGGACCTGTTCCTGCTCCCGCAGGTGCTTGGCAATGCCCTGTGGCGCGTTAACTGCAAGCCGCTGAAGGCAAGCTTCTATGTCGGCGTCACCGCCGTCCGCCTGCTGCCGTACGTTTACGACTACGTCCGGCCGACGGGCTACCCGGGCGAGCAGCAGTTCGTGGACGCAGCCAGACACGGGCGCTTCTTCGCCAAGGCCGGCGACGTGGTAATTCCGCTCGCGGCCGTGGCGCTTGCGCTGGTGGTGCACGCCCAGCAACGTTGGAACTACGCGATTGTTAGTAGGATGGGCAAGCCGGAGCAGAAGAAGCTGAAGCACATCTTCTAATTCCCCGTTTGGGAGCCAGCTGCAAGTAGTTTCTCTCGTGTTGCATTCTGCTAAGCATTGTTAAGAATCAAGATGGAACCCAAGTCTGACAATTAGCTCATTCATGCCTACTTGTGTTCTTGCTGTTTGTTTTTGCCAGCACCTCGCAGCCTCGTGTCCTTGCTGGACTACTGAAATTGTGGGAAATACTGAAGGATTATAATCCTAGCCTTTGCTTAAATGAAAGAGCTAATGGTAGTCCTATGAAATGAAAGAGCTCATGGCACCATCTTTCAGTTTGGTGGAAAGATCGTTTTTTATGTGCACCAGTTTGGCAATTGTTTAAACGGTGTGGATATTAGGTTTAAACTCTTCAGTAGTGGGAGCGATTGCCGTTATTTGGTCGCTGTGACTATATAGAAATGAAAAAGTTTTTAACGGTAAAAATGTATCTGTCGGTGTACAGCAACGCTACGTGCATGGTCGGCCCTCCAACGCGTGGAGCACCGAGACTTGTTTTTGGAGGTGGTGTTGCGTTTGGAGGCTGCGGCCAAGGAGTTATTCTCCCGGCATGGATGGCAACACAGTCTCATTATGATATGTAATTCGTCTTTTATTTATTTCCGACTTTCCTAACTATGCAGAGACCGGATATAATGCTTAAGACTTTTAAGTAATAAAATCCCTTTCTAAAAAATCCTATAAACAGCTTGCTCAGTGTGAGCTAAATACGGATGTAAACGGATCGGATCGGATTTTGCCTCTACCATATCCTTTACCGCATTTTTTTCTCGGACTCGGATCGGATTGGATAATTAACGGTTGCGGATTCGGTGGCGGATATATATGATCGGATTCGGAACGGAAACGGAGCGGATTCGGTGCGGAAAGAAAATTAATCGGATCGGTACACGCAATGTACATCATCAATCCACAGAACCAAAAATAATAGCTCAAAAACTTAATAACCTAACAAAGTTCTTCTCCATAGTCTGTACAATGACCATGCAAGTGAGTTGTTGTTCAATGAATGAACTCCACAACTCACTAACTATAAATTGTGCTCTATTAATTTAGACAGTTCGGTAGAAAATTGGATTATTCGGATTATAACCATCAGATAATTCTAATTAATTTTCGGATAATCCATATTCGGATGCTATTTTACATACCATATCCTATACCGTATCCAGGTGTTCAGCTCGGAATCAGATATCCTAATCCGGCGGATTTTTTGAACTGGATATAGATTGTTTAAAACGGATTCACCAACAGATTCGGTGCGGAAACTATCATATCCATTTGCACCCTAGAGATAAGGAATGTAGCTTCACTTATGATATGATAGATAAACGGTAAGATGTATATCCTCACTTGCATCCTTTGTTGTCTGTCCGGAGATCTCTTTTAACAAAGCTATTAATTCTGAAAGTTTGTTATATAGGCATTGTCTACTATTGCATACGAGGAGTTCAAAAATTTCAAGAGTTTGTTCATAATGCCTATATTGTAGATGAGGAAGATAGTTGGCATTACACATCTATACGCGTTCGAGTGTGTAGATACATCCGAATTTTGACAAATCTGTGTCAACTAATTTGAACAGATAGACTATATAAGCTCATAACTCACGGAAAAACTCTTACCTCTCACTCCCTTCCCGCGGAGGGGTACGGAGGGGTACGAGGGATCTGCGAATTGGGATCCGACGGCTCTAGGGGCGGCAGATGGATGTCTCCTATCGTCCGGACTCCGGATGACGGCTCAGCACCCTCCTACCAAAAACTGCCGTAGAGCTCCACCAAAACTGCACAATTCCTTGGAGTGCACTTTTCGGTTCACGAAAATTTGAAGCAATACTGATTTTCCTTTCAAGGCGACGGACGGCCTCCAGAATCTTTTTGCACCTTTTTTTTTTTTTGATGGTCACCGGGGGGGACGAAGTCCCCACCTGAATTTTCTCATTTATATAGCATCAGAAACCTCTTTTACAGGGAGATGATTTTACATGGGGACAGGAGGGGAAGAAGAACTGTCTTTACAGGTATAGACAAGGGGGAGGGGAGACGGGCAGAAACACCCAAACTATCCATGGCCTATAATTCTGTGATCACCCAAGCAGAGCAACCAGGAGGCAGCGCCCTGGGCAAAACTTGCAGGTAATCTAGCTTTTTGCACCTTTTGGATATCAAAAGGATTGGCAAGTTACACAGCGCGCGGGTGTTTTCACAAAACCAAGTCACTATATTTTATCTGTTCTGCTTTCTGAACTGCATGTCTGCATATGAGTGCGTATCGCGTGGTTGGGATTTTATTATGGTTTAGAATCCTGTAAACTGTTGACTTCAAGGCTGTGGAGCATGTGCTCGATGCAGGGCTTCTCCAATCCTGCCATGCAAACAGGGATCGGATCGAGAGTATCTCTTTCTCCAGAAATACTATACTGTTACTGTATCCAGGTCTGGCCAGGTCCATAAACCAAGTCTAAAGTTAATTGGCTGTTCTTATGGCTAACCCAAGGGATCGAACAGTCAGAAGCCACTGTCCTAACTGAGGTCTGTAACCACGGCCCTCTCTACAATTTCAATCTATTTTTCAGTGAGCTATCCAAGTAATTTCTATGCATGTATCTCATGTTCGTTTCGAAAACTCTTCTTCTTGGTGCATTTCTATTCAGTTCTATCTCCCCCATGGTGTTTGCCTGAAATTGTCAGATTATCTTCTTCGCCTCTGCAGCTTCAGGATTCAGCATCCGGCGACTGAATATGACCTCAAATGTGCAGTTTCTTGCCGTGATCCTGCTACATCTCTGCATCGCCTCCTGCTCCTTACACTTCGATCCAGTACCGCAGAGCGAGCAAACGCACTACTACCTCCGCTTCGCCGAAGTCAGCCGCCATTGCCAGTCCGTGCTCTCCTCGGCCACCGAGCTACCCTACGACACCAGCCGCCACCGTCGCCTGAAGCGAGAACTATCTTTCGAGAAGGGCGACTGGCGCCAGGACGCCGGCATAGCGAAAAAGCCAAAAACATTGTGTGTCAATGCATTGATAGAAAAATATTGAAATTAGCTAGCATCCTTTGCTGCCTCTCCGAAGATCTCTTTTAAGAAAGCTATTCAATATGAAAGTTTGTTGGATATTTTCAATTTACCCATGTCTCCTATTGCACATGAGGAGTTCCAATATGTTTAAGGGTTGCTTATAATGCCTACATTGCTGCAGAGGAAGATTATTGGCATGTATTCACGATGTTGTGCGCGTACAACCAAAAATGAAATGCATGTTAGTTTTCGAAATATAGAAAAAACTTTGTCGAAAACTATCAACATAAGATATAGTTAGTTGCAAAAGTCTCGACGTGGGTTAACACAACGGATCGTAGTTGGACGCATCGCTTGGAAAGATATTTCGTCCTGAATTTTATATAAACGCGTACAACAAAAATGAAATGCATGTTAGTTTTTGAAATATAGAAAAAACTTTGTCGAAAACTATCAACATAAGATCTAGTTAGTTGCAAAAGTCTCGACGTGGGTTAACACAACGGATCGTAGTTGGACGCATCGCTTGGAAAGATATTTCGTCCTGAATTTTATATAAAGAAAGATAAATCTCAAAATTTCTCTATCCAAACACTTGTCAAACATATCACATGCAAAGTGTAGAGTAATTACTGAAGCAAAACAAATATTCGAAAAGAGTTAGTACTTTATTTCTGCCCAACGATTACCGACATATCTACATGGAAAATCCTATATATCGCCCACAGGCGATGCGAGTCGGCCATGCCGACTGAAGGGCTTGGCTACTGTGTGCTGGCCCATTTCGGCGGATTTTTTCTGTTTTAATTTTTCATTCTTTCTTTTCTGTTTTGCTCTTTTTCTTTTTCATTTTGTTTCTATTTCTTTTCTGTTTTCTCGTTTTCACTATTTTATGATTCTAGAAAATGTACAGATTTGAGAATTGTTCAAATCTGAAAATGTTATTTTTCAGAAAAACATTCAAATTTCAAAAAATTCAGAATAGAAAAATGTTCATACTTAAAAATATTCAGATTAAAAATTCAGTTTTGAAAATAGTATAATTTCAAAATGTTAAGATTTTAAAAGAATAAAGAAAAAACTTGTACAACCCTTTTTAATTCGTCCACATTGAAGCAACCCATGAAGTGGTTCAGGCGGTGGGTGCAAGATAGCGCCGCCCATGGGTGTTGTATAGGACCTCGAGATCTACAAGTAGGCGTGGACAGAAGCTCGTGTATGTCGCTTCAAGGCGACGTGAGAGGCTTCTGTCGCCTGAAGACACATCTTCATGCGCTGCTTCAAGACCGGCCCAATACAAAAGGTAGTGTGATTTTATATTTTTAGGCTGAATTTTTTTTTTGGAAAATCTAAACAAATTTCAAATATGAAAATTTTCACATTTGTTTTTTCAAAAAGTCTGAATTTTTTTGGAATTTGAACATTTAAAAAATAACAAATTGTAAATGAAGAAAACAATAATTGAACAATTTTTGAAGTTGAACCTTTTCAAAAAGGAAAACGATGTACAATTTATAAATCTGAATATTTTCTTAATTTGAATTTCTTCGAATTTAAACATTTTAGAAAGAAAAATGAAAAGAAAGAAAAGCCAAAACGGGTCCGCACTTAGCGCTACGCTGAGAAATCCTATATGATGCCTACCGCGGATGGTATTACTGTTCGCAACCCCGACGCCTCATGGGCTGGCCCAGTATATGCTTAACCAGTTACTTTTTTCTGTTCGTTTTCATGTTTCTTTTTCTTTTTTCCTTTTTACTTTCTTTTTTCTTTTTGTTTAATTTTATGTTCATTTTCAAAAATGTTTTCAGATTTGAAAAACGTTTAGATTTGAAAAATATTCAAAATGTTAATAAAATTCAGATTTTTTATTGAAATGTTTAAATGGTTCTAATTTTTGAAAATGGTTCCGATTTTTGAAAAATGGTAACCTTTGAAAATGGTTCCGATTTTTTACACTAGTTCTGGTTTTTAAGAAATAGTTAAGATTTGAAAATGATTCAAATTTTAAAATCATTTGGATTTAAAGTTCAGATTTTATAAAATCAGATTTAAAAATGACGCAATATCCATGAAAAATAATTCGGATTTTAAAAATGGTTTACGATCGTGAAAATAGTTTCAATTTTTAAAAATTGTTCTGATTTTTAAAAATGGTGAAAATGGTTCAGGTTTTTAAAAATGATTCCGATTTTTCGGAAAAAAATCCATTTTTTTGAAACTGTTCCACTTAAAAAAGGTTTCGATTTTTGAAAAACAGTTATATTTGTAAAAATGGTTCAAAATTTAAAATCATCCAGTTTAAAATAGTTCAGATTTATAATCTCACACATTATTCAAGAAAACCGGAAAACATTATAAAGAAAATAAAAAAGAGATATTACCTATTAATGGGCCGACCCAATAAGGCGGCACGAAACTAATTGGGCCGAGCCCAATATCTGGTCTATGCGGACGGAGCATCCGCTCCGCGTAACGCGTCATATAGGAGCTCCCCGCTGTGCTTCACGCGACGGAAGGGTGATTCCTATTCAGCGCCCACTGCAATAGTTAGCAAAAAAAACACGGAATCGCCTACAGATCGGGATAAATGGACCGGCCCAAGTATGGTGGCTTTTGACTGGTTCTTTCAGGTTTTAGGAACCTTCTAGTTCTAGTAGCTTCCGGGCGGTTTTGAATTTCTTTTTTCTTCCTGGTTTTTTCTTTTCTGTTTTCCTGTATTTTTTCTTTTTCATTTTTAGTTTTCAAAAAATGTTTAAATTAAACATTCATATTTTTGAAAATATTCATATTTAAAAATATTCATATTTATAAGTGTTCATTTAAATAAAAATGTTCATGGACTTTAAAAAAAAGTGAAACATTTTAAAAATTCATGAACTTATTAAATTCAACACATTTTAAATTCATGAACCACTTTCAAATTCTTGAACCATTGTTTTGAATTCAAGAACTTTAACCATTGGAGCAGGTAATGAATAGGGGCTCCCCTAGCGGCTATCGGGCGACGATTCCCCGGCGTGGACGTCAGGAGCCCAATAGGAAGTTATGGGCCGACAAGCACTGATCCAATGGTATGGGTTACCGGCCCATGTGTTTAATGAAATGGATGCGAGACACGTAAACTTCTCGGTCAAACATCCGCAACGGGGACCCGGCCGACGGTCCACGGAGCCTAATGGTCCCCTGTCTGCCGCTTAATTATCCACTTCTCTCTCTGTCGCCGACCGTCAGACTGAGCTAAAACCATTTTATTACCGCCACGGACGCCCCGGCGACGGCATAATTAAGTGGGCGCGCGTCCGTAGCAGACGTTCGTATCGTACCGTACGTACGTGAAGCAGTAAATCACGAGGTTTAACTACGCCCCACGCGGTCAAAGCAAACAGAGTTACAGTTCACTGCCAGCGTCGTCTCTGCAGACTGCCATAATTAGGAGTACTAGTAGTACTAGTGTAATCATGTAATAATGTAATAATAAGTACTAGTACAGTAGTATAATCGAAGATCAAGATTTTTTTCTTTGCTGCTGCTACGGTGGTGCCGAAAAAAATGGATAGATGTTGGTTTGTCAAATAGGTTTATCCTATCTTTTCAGATCTGTAAGATTGGTGTATACGTATTTTATATCTCAGTCATTTATTTATTAATGAGAATCGTATTACCATGCCAAAAAAAAAGACTTCAACCCCGTGACTAACCAGTTAATCGCAAGTTCACAACGGCGTAGTACAAATCCCGGCCGTTATTCGGGATTTTTCTTGGGAAGTTTCGAAAAGAGCGGGTACGACGAAGCCATGTAAGCGGCTATAAGAATTTAAATAATCTATTTGTTCTTAAACAATTTGTAAGGGTATAATAGATTTTTTTTTGACAGTCAACAATTTGTAAGGTCCTCCTTCACCGGTCCACCGCCTCCCCGACCATCCCTCTAAACCCACCACCCCCCCACCTCCGGCCGTCTTCTCCGTCGCCGGCAACCCCACCCCGCCCCCAAATCAAGTTAGTTACTCCCCTCCATCGCATCATCCGTGCTAGGCCGCAGCGGCGGCGGCTCTAGCTTGCTCCAGTCCTCGATCGCCGCATCATTGCCATCGCCTACGAGGAGCTCTGACTCCTTTCTCAATTTGGCACTATGGGGATCGAACGACGTCAGTTTCTTTTTGAAGTTTCAATGGGAGGAATAATCCCCACCTGAATTTTTATATATTGGAGACCTCAAGAGGCAGTATGTGTTGTGTTTATAGGGAGAGATTGTCGAAGCGTACAGGGGGAAGAGGGGGGCTAGCAAGCCGAGAGACGGGAAAGCCATGCATCCGCGTCATCGCGGAAGGCGGCGGGGAGCCGCACGCGCCAGAGGGCGGCGTCTTCGCGGCAGCGACGAAGGATCACCGGGAGTGAGGGATCCTTATTGTTGAACACCACACCGTTGCGGTGCTTCCAGAGTTGCAAGCAGCAGAGAAGGAGGCAGGTCGAGAAGGTGCGGCGAGGCAGGTCTCCGCAGCAGGCGGCGTCGAACATGTCTTCAACCTTCGAGCTGGCAATGAAGTCGCATCCGATGGCGCGCCAAAAACGGGCGGCGAAGGGGCAACCAAACACTAGGTGGTCCGCAGTTTCGAGATCAGCGGGGCACACAGGACAGCCGCAGTCAGTCTCCTCCAGGATCTTCTTCTTCAGCAGCGTATCCCGAGTCTGAATCCGTCTATGAGAGAGGAGCCATCCGAAGAATTTGATGCGCGAGGGAGTGAAACTCCCCCAGACGAAGGTGGCATAAAGCACGGCAAGCCCACCGAAGCAGACGAGACGGTACAGTGATGACGTGAAACACACGTTCGTTGGGAGACCCCAAGAGGAAGGTATGAAGCAGTGCAGCAGCAAGTTTCCCTCAGTAGAAACCAAGGTTATCGAACCAGTAGGAGCAGTAGCACTTCCGAAGGTTTTCAACGGCGAAAATTAGCTGTCGCAGGAGATCTGAGTGTTGACGCGGAACCTGCACACAACACAATCAAACTATTTTGTCCCAACGAAACAGGAAGGTTGTCAATCTCCCCGACTTGCTGAAAACAAAGGATTAAGCGTATGGTGTGGAAAACAGTAGTAAATTGCAGAAAGTAAAAGAGAACAGTGTTCGCAGTTGGTAGTTTTATCAGTGTAAAAGAATAGGACCGGGGTCCACAGTTCACTAGTGGTGTCTCTCCATAAAAGATAACTAACATGCTGGGTAAACAAATTACAGCTGGGCAATTGACACAAGTACCCCGCTAGATCCCTCGACCTTTACACAGCCTAGTTATTACGAATCACTTTTCAGACATGGAAGGCTATCAAGTCCAACAACACATTCAACAATTTTAGTGTTTGTAGTACGGTACAAGCTTTAAAGACAACAATCCACTAATGATTTTGACTTAACTAACCAGCAAGCTTTACCATCTATTACTTAATACCTCAAAACGTTTGCAAAGAATCAGGTTGTCAAAGTTCCGTGATCTACAAGAATATGCAAGTTTTTTCCATTATACCAACTACCACATGCAACATTTTCTGTTTCAACCAAACACCAATCAATTTATTTCAACAACTTTCCAAACAAGTATAAGTGAAGCAAGAGAGTACTTTCTACAAAAGAACTAATAGCTCTGACAAGAGATACATGAAAACAAAAGCTAAAAGCTGAACATCGCTAGATATGAATACTCAACAAGCATAAGTGAAGAATAGGAGTATTCTCATGAAAAAGCGGAGCGTGTCTCTCTCCCAATCAAGAATGGTAGGATCCAATCAAGTTGATCACAAAATAAAAATAACATACTGAAAATAAAAGCACACAGACGCTCCAAGAACAGCACATAAGATGTGAAAGAATTGAAATATAGTTTCACTAGAGACGACCTGATAATTTTGACGATGAAGACGGGGATGCCTTGGGCATCCCCAAGCTTAGACGCTTGAGTCTTTTTAAAATATGCTGGGGAGATCCACGGGAGCCTCCCCAAGCTTGAGCTCTTCACTCTTCTCCATCCTATTATATCATTCTTCCCTCTTGACCCTTGAAAACTTCCGTCATACCAAACTCAAAGTAAATCTCATTAGAGGGTTAGTGCACAATCAAAAACTCACATGTTCTATAAGGACGCAATATGACCGTTACTTTAAACATTAGCTACAGCCACTGATGTTACGTGAAGCTCTTCCATCCAAAAAAGAATTCCACTCAACACTAGTAAAAGAGAGAATGCAAAATAAATGACATAGTGTGTCTAAAATAGAACAGTCCGTAAAGACGAATTTTTTCGAGACACTTACGTTGCTCAGATTGAAAAACTTTGAACTACCGAAATATGCATACATATATCAGGATTACGCACAAAAAATTTCAGATTTAATTCACAATATGGTGATTTTAGGAATTTCGTACAGTGAACAGCAGAAATCTGTTCCTGCGCAGCAATCAAAATTTAGCAACATCTTATCATTAGAGACTACTCTTAGCACAACAATGCAGGAAAGTAAAGATACAAAGGAGTTGCTACAGAAGTAAACAATATCCTTGACTCAAGAAAAGAAAAATTGCACAAATAAAAATAATGAGTTGCTTCCCATAAGCGCTTTTCTTTAACGCCTTTTAGCTAGGCACAATGCATGCATCAAGTATTACCAAGTGTAGAGGCATCCAAAGAGAGGTCAGAAGTTTTCTCAACAATGCATTGTATCTTATCTATGTAGGTTTCAGAATGCCCCCTTTCAATACCTTCAGGCACATCATCTTCATCAAATAGGTTTTCAGGAACAATCCAATCAAAATTCTTTTCTAGTGGTTCATGCATTCCTATAAGCTTAAAAGGTATTGATATCTTAACTTCCCTCTCATAATTGGTTTCTTTAGTGAACTTAAGCCTCTCTTTTTCCAGTTTTTCAAGTGTATTAGCGACATCAATACAATAACCAAGCATCTTATATCGAATAAAAACTTTTCTAGCTTCTCCAGCAACATCACCAAATTTTTTAAGCAGGGTTTCTAAAACAAAATCTTTCTTTTCACCTTCTTCCATATCATGAAGTTTAAGAAACATATGCTGCATTATAGGATTAAGATTGACAAACCTAGCTTCCAACATGTGAACTAGAGAAGTTGTAGCAATTTCATAATTCGGAGCAAGTTCTACCAAGGATCTATCTTCAAAATCTTTAAGCCTACTAATGTGACTAAAGAATTCCTCAATGTTATCTCTTCCAATGATAGACCCACTACCCACAGATATGTCTTTTAAAGTATACTTAGGAAGAAGCATGATGAAATAACAGAAAATAAACAGAAAATAAACTAGATGCAAGTAACTATTTTTTTTGTTTTTGATAATTAAAAGCAAACAAGACAAAATAAAATAAGCTAAGCAAGACAAAAACAAAGTAAAGAGATTGGAAGCGTGAGACTCCCCTTGCAGAAGTCTGCTGACTCCCCGGCAACGGCATCAGAAAATTATGCTTGATGACGTCAAACACACGTTCGTTGGGAGACCCCAAGAGGAAGGTATGAAGCAGTGCAGCAGCAAGTTTCCCTCAGTAGAAACCAAGGTTATCGAACTAGTAGGAGCAGTAGCACTTTCGAAGGTTGTCAACGGCGCCAGAAAATTAGCTGTCGCAGGAGATCTGACTGTTGACGCGGAACCTGCACACAACACAATCAAACTACTTTGTCCCAACGAAACAGGAAGGTTGTCAATCTCCCCGGCTTGCTGAAAACAAAGAATTGAGCGTATGGTGTGGAAAACAGTAGTAAATTGCAGAAAGTAAAAGAGAACAGTGTTTGCAGTTGGTGGTTTTATCAGTGTAAAAGAATAGGACCGGGGTCCACAGTTCACTAGTGGTGTCTCTCCATAAAAGATAACTAACATGCTGGGTAAACAAATTACAGCTGGGCAATTGACAGAATATTGAGCGCAATACAATGCATATAAATGACAAGATGACTAACATGATATTTAATTGGGTATTACGACAAAATACATAGACCGTTATCCAACCGCATCTATGACTAATAATCCACCTTCAGGTTGACTTCCGTGTTCCCCGTTGGTATTAAGTTGCAAGCAACGGATAATCGCATTAAGCAATGTGTGTAAAGTAAACATGTACATATGACCGTAGACATAGCAATGTTATGTTACCCCTAGTAGCAACATCACATCCACAACCTTAGACGTTGTTGTCACTCGCCCAGATTACTGGAGACTGAACCCACTATTTAGCATAAATACTCACTCTTGGAGTCACAAGCATCTACTTGGCCAAAACATCTACTAGTAACGGAAAGCATGCATCATACATAACATGTAACATAGATTAACAATCAACTTGATCATAGTATTCAATATTCATCGGATCCCAGCAAACACAACATGTAGCATTACAATAAGATGATCTTGATCATGTTAGGCAGCTCACAAGATCTAAACATGATAGGACAAAGTGGAGAGACAACCATCTAGCTACTGCTATGTACCCGTAGTCCAAGGATGAACTACTCACGCATCACTCCGGAGGCAGGCATGCCGATGTAGAGCCCTCCGGTGATGATTCCCCTCTCCGGCAGGGTGCCGGGAAGAGCTGCAGAACCCTCCCGAGCTAGGGTTGATGACGGCGGCGTCTCTGGAACTTTTCGTGGATAATGGTTCGGATATTTAGGATTTTCGCGTCGGGAGGAATATATAGGCGAAAGGGCGTCGGCTGCGGACCCACGAGGGGCCCACACAAGGGGGGTGCCGGCCTCCTCCTTGCCGCGCCCTGGGGGCGTGTGGGGCCCTCGTGGCCCTACTCCGTCTCCCCTTTGGACTCCGTGCACGTATCGGTGAAATAGGGACCTCCGTTGATTTTCGTCCAATTCCGAGAATATTTCCAGACTAGCTTTTCTGGAATACAAAAACATCAGAAAACATGAACTGGCACTGTGGCAGAAAACAAAAACAGCAGCGGCAGGGGTGTTGCGGCGGACCAACACTGAGTCGAGCCCATCGCGGGCCATCGTGGCAACAGAGACCTGGACGTCGGTGGTGTGCGAAAAGAGCGCCGGCATGGAGTTGCAAATCGCGCCTGAGGGAGCCAGGCGTCCGTCCAGAACCCGCAACATGCACCGTCGCCCAACCGAGGCACCGAGATTGCTTTGCACAGGGGGTGATGTCCCAGAGCATCCTCAAATGGGTGTTGGGGAGCCGGCGAGCAACAATGTCGGAGAGAGGTCGCACGCCCACCATGTTCCAGACCTACCGTGCCCCTGGGTGGCGTCGGCATCGTGGAGCCTATGGAGGAGTTTGACCAGAACGCACCTTTTCTGGTCGGGGAGGGATCGAATGCCAAGGCTCCCCTTCGTCCTTCGGACGACACACAACCGCCCACTCCACAAGGCATTGGGCGCCGGAAACGTGCTCGCCTGCCACCCAGAGGAACGCACGGCAGAGCGCGTCGAGGGCGCGCATGATGGGGGGCAGGAGAAGCATGGTTGCCATGGCGTAGGTCGGCAGCGCATCGAGCACCGCATTGATGAGGACGATCCGGCCGCCGGCGGAGAGCAGAACCGCACGCCACCCCGAGAGGTAGCGATCGGCCTTGGCGATGAAGAGGGCAAAGGACGCGAGGTTTAGCTTCTCGCATGAGAGCGGCAACCCCAGGTAGGTCTGCGGGAAGCTCTCGAGAGCGCAACCGAGCGCGTCGCGCACCGCGGTGACCGTGGAATCCTCCACATGCATGGCCACAAGGGTGCTCTTGTGAAAGTTGATGATGAGGCCGGTAGCTTGAGCGAACACGTCGAGGATGCTTTTGAGGCGGCGGTCGGCGACGACGTCAGCGCGGAAGATGACCAGCGTGTCATCCGCATACTACAGCAGGACGGGGGGCGCGCCGTCGGCCAGGGGGCGTTCCAGCGCCCCGTCTTGCCGGATCATCTTCTGAAGGACATCTGCGACAAGGAAGAACCGGTAGGGGCATAGGGAGTCCCCCTGCCGCAGCCCACGCCGACAGTTGATCGACCGCCCAAGGATCCTGTTAAGGACAACGACCAACCGCGACGAGTTGAAGATCGCCGCCATCCAGTCGCACCATTGCGCCGGGAAGCCACGCACTCGCATGATCTTGTAGAGGTTGCCCCAATTGATGGAGTCGAACGCTTTCACGAAGTCGAGCTTGAGCGCGAAGGCGGGGGTGCGACGGCGGTGGCAGCACTGAACAACTTCGGTGGCGTACATAAAGTTCTCCGAGAGGCTGCGCCCCGTGATGAACCCCGACTGATCTGCATCAATCACCAAGCTGATCTGCCCGTGGAGACGCGTGGTGAGAGCCTAGCACACCATCTTCATGTTGCAATTCTAGAGCGAGACGGGCGGTAGGATCCCGGCTGCAGCACCCCTTCTTTTTTGGGAAGGAGCATGATGTGGGCTCGGTTGATGCAGCTCAGGTCAGCTCAGAAGGCGTCGAACAGATGCAAGACGTCGGGGGAGACAGTGTCCCATGCGGCCCGATAGAAACAAGGGCCCAACCCATCTGGCCCAGGCGCACTCGAACCATCCATCCCGTTCAGCGCGACGAGAATCTCAGAGGGCTCAAAGCGGTCCACCAAGGCCGGACCATCGACCTTTGCCGCACCCGCCTAAAGCCTTTGGAGGAAGTGCTAGGCGGGCTCGCAGACACGGCCGAGCAAGTCGGAGTAGAACCCGTGGAGCGCGTCGGCCTTTGCCTCGTGGGAGACGACGTGGACACCGCCCACGTCCAGCGTCCGGATGTGATTCCGGCGAAGGTGGCTGGACGCCATGGTGTGGAAGAACCTCCTGTTCTCGTCGCCCTGTTCTCGTCTCCTTCCCGGATGATCCGAAACTTGCCACGCTGCTTCCAGTGGACGGCTTGCTTGCTGGTGGAGAGGAGCAGCGATGCACGTGCCTCATCACGGAACAGAGACCTCCAAACCTGAAAGACCACGGTGTTCCCCCAAGCAATCGAAAATGTCAATAAATTTACAGTTGTTATCGTGGTTGGGGTTGAAACGGTGAGCAATTTTCCAAGCCTTTGCCGCAAACCTGAAAGCCTTAACCTTAGCGGCAATGTGACCGATGTCAGTTTAATTCTTGGTTAACCGAGAGTTAGCAGAAGCGCTAAAAATAACGTGGAACCAAACTCGCTTTTGCCAACACTGTACTGTACCATAAATTCTACTCCACCTTCCGAATGGAACGACGACGCGGCTTGACGACGGTACAACAGTTTCTACGCACGCACTTTGTAACGCACACTCTCTAGCTACTCCGACGCTATAGCTAGATACTCCGCCTCGTCGCCAGTAGTACGTACTCTACGACAGCCGTAAAATTCGTCGGGCAAATCCCAAGGCGCAAGCACATGACACGCACCAGGGCAGTTCACACTCAAAAGCCGAGCCCGCCAAGAGAGAAAAGGGGGTAGGACACCACCAGCAGTAGAATCTAGCCAATCCAGTTGCCATAAAGCCGGGGTCACCCTACCCTCCCTCCTCGTGACCCAGCCCAAGGACCCACACGCAGTCAGCTAGCCAGCCCCACGACCACGAGAGAGAAAGCTCATCACACCACACCACCCCACCCCACTCCACCCCACACACCGCAGCAGCAGCACAGCAGCTCCCATGCTGTAGCGCCCCACCTCACCATTAAAGAAACGAGCTAGCCAAGTGGAGAGAGAGGGCAGCAGAGCATACCAGAGGTCCAGAGCGGAGCAGGGGAGCTAGCATGACGTCGGGCGCGGCGGCCCGGGCTGCGGCGGAGGCGGACGCCGGGATGATGGGCCGGACGCCCACGTGGAAGGAGCGGGAGAACAACAAGCGGCGCGAGCGGCGGCGCCGGGCCATCGCCGCCAAGATCTTCACGGGCCTCCGGGCGCTCGGCAACTACAAGCTCCCCAAGCACTGCGACAACAACGAGGTGCTCAAGGAGCTCTGCCGCGAGGCAGGGTGGGTCGTCGACGACGACGGCACAACCTACCGCAAGGTCAGTCAGACCGAGACCGATCGATCCTCTGTTTCTTCCTGTTCCCTCCCCCATTTCTTGGATCTAGCTTAATCTTGGATTCTTAGATCTAGACGAAGCTGACCTGAGCAGAGCTCCGGTTGTTAATTAATTGTTCGGTTCGATTCATGGCGCAGGGTTACAAGCCGCCGATGTCATCGGGGCCGTTCGGTGGCGGGGTCTCGTCGGCGGGATGAGCCCCTGCTCGTCCTCGCAGCTCCTGAGCGCGCCGTCCTCCTCCTTCCCGAGCCCCGTGCCCTCCTACCACGCCAGCCCGGCCTCCTCCAGCTTCCCGAGCCCCACGCGCCTCGACACCAACAACAGCCACCACCAGAGCTCCGCCGCCTGCCTCCTCCCGTTCCTCCGCGGCCTCCCGAACCTGCCCCCGCTCCGCGTCTCCAGCAGCGCGCCCGTGACGCCGCCGCTCTCGTCGCCCATGTCGGCGTCCCGCCCGCCCAAGATCCAGAAGCCGGGCTGGGACGTCGACCCGTTCCGGCACCCCTTCTTCGCCCTCTCCGCGCCCGCCAGCCCCACCCGGGGGCGCCGCTACGTCGAGCAGCCGGACACCATACCGGAGTGCGACGAGTCGGACGTCTCCACGGTCGACTCCGGCCGCTGGATCAGCTTCCAGATGGCCACCACGGCGCCGGCGTCGCCCGCGTACAACCTCGTCAACCGACAAGGTGGCTCCAGCTCCAACTCCATGGAGATCGAGGGGATGGCGGTGGCCCGGGCGGCCCGGAGTTCGAGTTCGACAAGGGGAGGGTGACGCCGTGGGAAGGGGAGAGGATCCACGAGGTCGCCGCCGAGGAGCTCGAGCTCACGCTCGGCGTCGGCTCCAAATGACCGCCGAGCATCGCACTGGCACTGATGTTCGGATGCCGCCGGCTGGCCACGGAGATATAATAGCACAATAGTTCCACTTTGACAGCAAAATTTACGGAATGATACAAGTCGACGTTTCAATCTCATTTTCATACAAGATTTTTCCGGAGTTTTCTCAGAATACCCAAATCGTGCTCTAACGCGATTTAGACAGCGTTTCTGACATGACGGGCCCACTTGCCAGTCTAATTAATAATCAAAATATTTATAAAAAAATAAAAATATATGAGAAAATAATTTTTTTAAGGAGGAGGACTGTGGGCCCCACTTATCAGCCTAAGAAAAAATTAAAAAATTAAAACCCAATCCCATCTCCTCCATGGCCACGTCCGGCCACAGCGCCGCGTTTCCCGGCCGCCGCCGCGCGCCCTGGCGGCTGCGCCCGCGCCCTCGGGCCGCCGGCGTGCTCCTTGACCACCGCGGCACCCGGCCGTGCTCCCTGGACGCCGCCGCGCGCCCTGGCCGCTGTGCCCCCTGCCCCCTGGCCGCTGCGTTCCCCGGCCGCCGGCGTGCGCCCTGGCCGCCGCCGCGCGCCCTGGTCGCCGCCTATATCCCCTTCTCCTCGCCGGCCGTCCGACCACCCCTTTCGCCCGCTCCGCCGCTGTATCTCCCCTGCTCCTCTCCAGCCGGCCGGGCCACCCCTTTCGCCCGCTCCGCCGCTGCATCTCCCCTGCTCCTCCGGCGACCGGCTCCAGGGACGGAAGAAGCAGCTGCCGCAGAGCAGCGCCGCGCAACCCAAGGCGGAGGGAAGCGGGGCGGTTCGCGCGGGCGTGCCAGGCCCGTGGAGGCGCGGGGCGTCGGCGGTGTCGCGGTGTGGCGGCATGAACATGCCCGGGTCGAGCAGGGCCGGGTCCGGTAATGCCGCGGTGGCGATGTAGGCAGGGAAGCACAACCACATGCCGGCGGCAGCTGCGACTTATAGGAGGTGGAGAGAGCAGGTGGAGAGGGAGCCAGGCCCGAGCCGGCGATTTTTGGCCATGTAGGCGCGCCTGGCCGCATCGGCGACGGTCACGGACACCCTGGCGTGGGCACCCGCTCGGCAGGTCGCCGAGCCGCATGGCGCCGTCGGAGCCGGGCCTGCGAGAGGAGGCGTGCCGGCCGCCGGAGCCGGGCCTACGAGGCAGAGGTGCTCGTAGCCTAGCTAGCTGTGCGCGGTCACCGGCCGGACGGGCGGGCAGCGCCAAAGCACGGGAGAGCAAGCTTCCTGGCCACGACGCCCTTGTCCTACTTCCTAGCACGCGGTCGACGGTGCGACGGGCAGCTCCTTGGCGGCAGCAGCACCGGCGAGCACGTGCGGGGCAGAGACGCGCTCAACAGCACCGGCGAGCATGCGCAGAGCACCCGCAGCGGCCCTCCCCGTCCACGACGCGCAATAATTTCATTCTCAGATTTTTTTTCTTTTTTTATACATATTTTGGAGGCGGGGGTGGCCCCAGGGAAGAAGTGGATGTTTTTATTTTTTAGAATTTTTTATTTTCTTAGATTTTTTATTTGTTTAAGTGGGCTGGCAAGTGGGCCCGTCATGTCAGAAACGCTGTCTAAATCGCGTTAGAGCGCGATTTGGGTATTCTGAGAAAACTTCGGAAAAATCTTGTATGAAAATGAGATTGAAACGTCGACTTGTATCATTCCGTAAATTTTGCTGTCAAAGTGGTACTATTGTGCTATTATCTCGAGCGCAAAAAGATGGTTTCTTTCGTGGACCGCCAGCTGATCATCACGGTTGTCGTTCGGTCAGCTGAGAATGTGTATGATGACCGTCATCGATGCTAGCTGCGATTGATTTGGGCATTCGTTCGTTCTAGGTTTAGGAGGCGATGAACCCGTTGTTCGATTCCTCGGAGAAGAGAAGAAGGGATCAGAAACATTTGTTCATCTCATCAGTCGGCCGGCTGGACATGGATTGTTTCGTTATTCATTCATTCGTGGATGTCAGCTAGCCTAGTATGTCATGGATGTGTATCTCCTCAAAAATGTGTGAGCTCATGTGGTGAAAAGTCGAGTAGAGTGAAAAGTTCGATGGAGCTTGAGCTTTATGGCGTGTTCTGAATCTCCTCTTTGACGCAGCGAGCTAGCAAGCAAGTTCATCTCTTTCACTTTTGCTTTCTTCGCAGTCTAGTACGGAGTAGTAGGCATGCATGATGCATCGACCCTCAGCTTGAGCATTGAGCAAGCAGGTACAGGTTCTCCGGCATCAGCACCGGCACGCCAGCCATGGCATGTCTGCCCCAAGCACGAGGGTTTGTCCGATTGGAGACCACTGCTCTGTTCTGTTCTACCCATCAGTTCGTCCGAGAAAAGTGTTAAATACAGTAGAAGTCCTTGTACTTGTAGGGCTGGCTTGATTTAGTCCTTGTACTCAGAATTTGAAGAATTTTATCTGTGTACTTGTGAATTTGACTCGATTTAGTCCAAAAACATGTTTGTCGTCAAATTTGAGCTGACGCGGACGACACGTGGACTGCAATCTTGCCCGAACACCCTCCCGCATCTAGAACGTTTTTTCCCACTGCCAGATTTTCGCACGTACCACCCTCTCCATCTGATCTAGGCGTTGACGGCGTTGAGATTGACGCGGGAGAGGTCGACGGCCGGCGGGAGAGGAAACCAAGGGGCGGCGGCGGCGGTATGCTTCCAGGAGCAACGCCGCCGAGTCCATGGCTACTGCCGTCGCCCGCTGCTTGCTCGAGCTCGAGGGTTTCTGACCGTAACAGTCACGCGGGAGGGCCTAAATGCAATTTTCCAGGACAACTCCTCTACTGCAAGTGGGACCTGCGTACACGTGTCGTCCACGTCAGCACTAATTCGACGCACACATGGTTCAGGACTAAGGGCATCTCCAACCGAGGCCCGCAAACGGACAGGCCCAGTCCGAATATGTCCGGACGGACAGGGGAGGGGCTCCAACGGGCCACCGCATACGGACCGTTGTCCGCGCGGACACGTTTTTTCGCCTCAAATCTGGCCCAAGTTTGGGGAGAAATGGACAGCCTCCCGGTCCGCTCTTTGTCCTCCCTTGTCCGTGTCGGGCCCATGCGCTAGGCACACAATCATTCCCCCACCCCTTTCCTTCCCAAACCCTCCCACGACCGCCGCCCTTCGATGGAGGACGGTCTCTCCAAGGCCACAGCCGCCGTCGGCGTCGCCCTGTTGAAGCCGAAGAAGTAGCGGCTGCCGGAGTCGGACAAGAGGGAAGGCCGGAGGGAGAGGACGCGGCTCAAGGCGGCCGAGGACAAGGCCGCCAAGGAGGCGGCCGAAGAGAAGGAGCAGATCGCCACCATCCATGCCCATGTCGCGGCGGACCTCATCGCCACCCAGGCCGCCGCCCGAGCCGTGCTTCTCCTCAAGGGGGAGGTACTTGACGGTGTGTTTGCCGCCGGCCTCGTCCCCGGTGTGGTGGCCTCGGCGGTGAGCTCGGCCTCGTCCGCCAAAGGAAAGCCGCCACGGTCCTCCTCGCCTGCTCTCTCGACGGCTTAACCGCCTGTCATCTACCCCGCCGGCACCCCGAAGCGGCTTGGGTCCCGCAAGGCGTCGCCGGAAATTACTATGGTCCCGTCGGCCCCCTTCGTGCCCCCAATTGACCTCAATGTGACGCTGAGCGCCGACGAGGGTCGTTGCGTGGCAAGACGAAGTCTCCGTTGACATCGGCCGCGGGTACCATGCCCGATCCCCGCGTGCTCGATTTCGACGAGAGACCGCCCACGACGCCATCCAACCCGGCCTATTTCAATGAGGTCGACAACGATGACCGTGCCATGGAGGACATGATCTGCGATGGAGGCATGTACACCAGTGATACGTCTCCAACGTATCTATAATTTCTTATGTTCCATGCTTATATTATGTCAATTGCTACATGTTTTATTCACACTTTATAGCATTTTTATGCATTTTCTGGGACTAACCTATTAACAAGATGCCACAGTGCCAGTTCCTGTTTTCTGCTGTTTTTGATTCCAGAAAAGCTGTTCTGGAAATATTCTCGGAATTGGACGAAACAAAAAGCCAAGGTCCTATTTTTCTGTCACGTACACGGAGTCCGAAGGAGAGACGAAGGGGGGCACCGAGGCGCCCTCACCATGTGGTGGCGCGGGTCCCACCCCTGGCGCGCCGCCACGTGGTGAGGAGCCCTCGGGCCTCCACCGACATCGCCCCTTCGCCTATAAATTGCCTTTCTCGGGAAAACCCTAAACACCCGAGCCTCCATCCACGAAAAGTTCCAGAGCCGCCGCCGTCGTCAACCCTAGCTCGGGAGGGTTCTGAAGCTCTTCCCGGCACCCTGCCGGAGAGGGGAATCATCACCGGAGGGCTCTACATCGCCATGCCTTCCTCCGGAGTGATGTGTGAGTAGTCCACCCCTGGACTATGGGTCCATAGCAGTAGCTAGATGGTTGTCTTCTCCTCTTGTGCCATCATGTTTAGATCTTGTGAGCTGCCTATCATGATCAAGATCATCTTATTGTAATGCTACATGTTGTGTTTGCTGGGATCCGATGAATATTGAATACTATGTCAAGTTGATTATTGATTTATCATGCCTATGTTGTTTATGATCTTGCATGCTCTCCGTTATTAGTGTAGGCTTTGGCCAAGTTTATGCTTGTAACTCCAAGAGGGAGTATTTATGCTAGATAGTGGGTTCATGCCTCCATTTAATCTGGGACAGTGACAGAAAGTTCTAAGGTTGTGGATGTGCTGTTGCTACTAGGGGTAAAACAGCAATGCTTTGTCTAAGGATATTTGTATTGTTTACATTATGCACCATACTTAATGCAATTGTCTGTTGCTTGCAACTTAATACTGGAAGGGGTGCGGATGCTAACCTGAAGGTGGACTATTTAGGCACAGATGCATGCTGGATAGCGGTCTGTGTACTTTGTCGTAATGCCCAAGTAAATCTCATAGTGATCATCATGACTTGTATATGCATTGTTATGCACTCTCTATTTTGTCAATTGCCCAGCTGTAATTTGTTTACCCAGCATGTTAGTATTTTATTATGGAGAGACACCACTAGTGAACTGTGGACCCCGGTCCATTCTTTTACATCTGAAATACAACCAACTGCAATCATTGTTCTCTTTAATTCTCTGCAAGCAAACATCATTTTCCACACCACACTTTTAATCCTTTGTTTTCAGCAAGCCGGTGAGATTGACAACCTCACTGTTTCGTTGGGGCAAAGTAGTTTGATTGTCTTGTGTGCAGGTTCCACGTTGCTGCTGATTCCCTGGTGTTGCGCCGTGCCACATTCAGCCACCAACAACCTTCAGAAGACCCTTGACTTCCTACTGGTTCGATTAAACCTTGGTTTCTTACTGAGGGAAAACTTGCTGCTGCACTCATCATACCTTCCTCTTGGGGTTCCCAACGGACGTGTAACTTAACACGCATCAAGCCAGTTTTCTGGCGCCGTTGCCGGGGAAGTCAAACCTTCTGCAAGGGGAGTCTCTCACTTCCAATCTCTTTACTTTGTTTTTGTCTTGCTTATTTTATTTTTACTTTATCTTGTTTGCTTCTTTATATCAAAAACACAAAAAAATTAGTTACTTGCATTTACTTTTATATTTCGGCCTAGCTTTAATTTTGCTAAAATGAGTACTCCTGAGAACACCAAGTTGTGTGACTTCACTAGCACAAATAATAATGATTTCATATGCACTCCTATTGCTCCACCTGCTTCTAAAGCAGACTTTTATGAAATTAAACCTGCTCTGTTAAATCTTGTTATGAAAGAGCAATTTTCTGGTGTTAGTACTGATGATGCTGCTGCTCACCTTAATAATTTTGTTGAACTTTGTGAGATGCAAAAGTATAAGGATATAGATGGGATATTATTAAACTGAAATTATTTCCTTTCTCTTTAAGAGGAAGAGCTAAAGAATGGTTGCTATCTTTGCCTAGAAATAGTATTGATTCATGGACTAAATGCAAAGATGCTTTCATTGGGAAATATTATCCTCCTGCTAAGATTATATCTTTGAGAAGTAGCATTATGAACTTTAAACAATTTGATAATGAGCATGTTGCCCAAGCATGGGAGAGAATGAAATCATTGGTAAAGAATTGTCCCACCCATGGACTGACTGCTTGGATGATCATCCAAACCTTTTATGCAGGACTGAATTTTTCTTCAAGAAACCTTCTGGATTCTGCTGCTGGAGGTACCTTTATGTCCATCACTTTGGGTGCAGCAACAAAGCTTCTTGATGATATGATGATTAATTATCTGAATGGCACACTGAGAGGACTCCACAAGGTAAGAAGGTAAATTCTGTTGAAGAAACCTCTTCCTTGAGTGATAAGATTGATGTCATTATGTCTATGCTTGTGAATGGTAAATCTCATGTTGATCCAAATAATGTTCCTTTAGCTTCATTGGTTGCTCAAGAAGAGCATGTTGATGTGAACTTCATTAAAAATAATAATTTCAACAACAATGCTTATAGGAATAATTTTGGTAACAACAATTATAAGCCATATCCTTCTAATAGTGGCAATAGTTATGGTAATTCCTATGGTAATTCTTACAACAATAATAGGAGTGTACCCTCTGATCTTGAAGTCATGCTTAAGGAATTTATCAATACCCAAACTGCTTTTAATAAATCTGTTGAGGAAAAGTTTGGCAAAATTGATGTTCTTGCTTCTAAAGTTGATAGCCTTGCTCTTGATGTTGATCTTTTGAAACTGAAAGTTATGCCTAATGAAGTTAAAGATACTAAGACTTTTGCTACTGCCAATGCTATCCAAGTTAAAATTGATAATAATATTAGGATGTTGGCTGAATTGCATGCTAGGTGGGAAAGAGAAGATGAAATTGCTAGAAAGAATAGTATAGCTAGAGTTTGTACTATCACTACCACTAGTAATGCTGAAGCATCACATGTTAGTAAACCTTCTACTATCAATGGTAACATTATTGGTGTTGGCAATGTTTCCACTTCCATTGCAAAACGTTTGAAATTGCCTAAAACCACTGAAACTGTTCCTGATAAAAGTGCTGAAATTTTTCGAACTATGGGGGACAATGGTCCCATTGCTTTAGATGACGATGATCTTGATTTTGATAATTGTAATATTTCTGAAGTTATTATGTTCTTGCAAAAGCTAGCTAGAAGTCCTAATGCTAGTGCTATAAATTTGGCTTTTACAAAACATATTACAAATGCTCTCATGCAAGTTAGGGAAGAGAAATTAAGACATGAAGCTTCTATCCCTAGGAAGTTAGAAGATGGTTGGGAGCCCATCATTAAAATGAAGGTGAATGATTTTGATTGTAATGCTTTATGTGATCTTGGTGCTAGTATCTCTGTTATGCCTAAGAAACTTTATGATATGCTTGATTTACCACCTTTGGAACACTGTTATTTGGATGTTCATCTTGCTGATAATTCTATGAAGAAACCTTTGGGGAGAATTGATAATGTTCATATTATGGTTAACAATAACCTTGTCCCCGTTGATTTTGTTGTTTTGGATATTGAATGCAATGCATCTTGTCCTATTGTTTTGGGAAGACCTTTTCTTCGAACTGTTGGTGCTATTATTGATATGAAAGAAGGGAATATTAGGTATCAATTCCCACTCAAGAAAGGTATGGAACACTTCCCTAGAAAGAGAATGAAGCTACCTTTTGATTCTATTATTAGAACAAATTATGATGTTGATGCTTCTTCTCTTGAGAACACTTGATTTTCACTTTCTGCGCCTAGCTGAAAGGCGTTAAAGAAAAGCGCTTATGGGAGACAACCCATCATTTTATTTCCTGTTATTTTTATTTTATTTGAGTCAAGGAGTGTGCTTACTTCTGTAACAACTCCTTTGTATCTTTATTTTCTTGCAATGTTGTGCCAAGTAAAGTCTCTAGTAGAAAGTTGATGCTAGATTTGGATTTCTGCACAGGGACAGATTTTTGCTGTCCACGGTTTTGAGCTTTATTCACTCCAGAAAAATTGAAAAATTCTGAAAAATTCGTGCGTGATCCTCAGATATGTACGCAACTTTCATTAGTTTTGAGTTTCTCAATCTGAGCAACTTAAGTGCCTCGAAAAAATTCGTCTTTACGGACTGTTCTGTTTTGACAGATTCTGCCATTTATTTTGCATTGCCTCTTTTACTATGTTTGATTGGATTTCTTTGCTCCATAAAACATCAGTGGCTGTAGCTAATGTCCAGAAGTATTGGTGATGATTGTGTCACTGTAGAATATGAGAATTTTTGATTATGCACTAACCCTCTAATGAGAATTACTTTGAGTTTGGTGTGGCGGAAGTTTTCAAGGATCAAGCGAGAAGGATGATATGATGTGATCAAGAAGAGTGAAAAGCCTAAGCTTGGGGATGCCCCCGTGGGTCACCCAAGCATATTTCAAGAAGACTCAAGCGTCTAAGCTTGGGGATGCCCAAGGCATCCCCTTCTTCATCAACAACTTATCAGGTCATTCTAGTGAAACTATATTTTAATTCTTCCACATCTTATGTACTTTACTTGGAGCGTCTGTGTGCTTTTATTTTCGCATTGTTATTTTTATTTTCTGAATAAATTGGATCCTAGCATTCTTGTGTGGGAGAGAGACACGCTCCGCTTTTTCATGTGAATACTCATATTCTTCACTTATACTGTTGAGTATTCTTATCTAGCTACTGCTATGCTTTTAGCTCCTGTTTTTCATGCATCTCTTATTCAGAGCTGTTAGTTCTTGTAGAGTAATACTCTCTTGTTTCATTTGTAAATTATTTGGAGAGTTTTTGTTGAAATAAGTTGATTGGTGTTTGGTTGGAAACAGAAAATGCAACATGTGGTAGATGGTATATCGAAAAGACACACATATAGATCATTGTCTTGGATAATTTGATACTTGGCAATTGTTTTGAGCTCTCAAGTATTTCATGTTTAAGCTCTTGCATCATGTAGTTAAAAACCTATTAGTAAAGAACTACCGTAGAGCTTGTTGAAATTTGGTTTGCATGTTTGCTATCTCTAAGGTCTAGATATTTTCTGGTAAAAGTGTTTGAGCAACAAGGAAGACAGTGTAGAGTCTTATAATGCTTGCAATATGTTTTCATGTAAGTCTTGCTGTACCGGTTGATATCTTGTGTTTGCTTCAAACAACCTTGCTAGCCTAAACTCTGTACTGAGAGGGAATGCTTCTCGTGCATCCAAATCCTTGAGCCAAAACCCATGCCATTTGTGTCCACCATAACTGTGGTATTTTCTGCCATTCCAAGTAAATACTTCATGTGCTACCTTTAAACTATTCAAAAGCTATTATCCCTTATTTGTGTCAATGTTTTATAGCTCATGAGGAAGTATGTGGTGTTTTATCTTTCAACCTTGTCATTTACTCCTGACAGACTTTCACCAATGGACTAGTGGCATATACATCCGCTTATCCAATAATTTTGCAAAAAGAGCTGGCAAATGGGGTGCCCAGTCCCAATTAATTACAACTTTCACCTTTAATTCTCTTCACATGTTTTGCCCTGATTTATCAGTAAGCAATTTAAAAAGTTGATCATTTAAAATAGACACTCCTCCATGGTATGTGATTGTTGGAAGGCACCCGAGGATTCGGTTAGCCATGGCTTGTGTAAGCAAAGGTTGGGAGGAGTGTCACCCAAATTAAAGTACATGTGTAAACAAAAGAGAAGAGGGATGATCTGCCTTTGGGTAGAAATAACGTCCTTCATGGGAGCCGCTCTTGAAAGTCTGGTTGACAAGGGGGTTAGAGTGCCCACTACCATTCGTTGACAACAACAAACACCTCTCAAAACTTTATTTTTATGCTCTCTATATGATTTCAAAACTTAAAAAGCTCTAGCACATGATTTAATCCCTGCTTCCCTCTGCGAAGGGCCTTTCTTTTACTTTAGGTTGAGTCAGTTTACCTACTCCTTTCTATCTCAGAAGCAAACACTTGTGTCAACTTTGTGTGCAACAATTTTTATATGCTTACTTATTGCACTTATTATATTGCTTTGTGTTGACAATTATCCATGAGATATACAAGTTGAAAGTTGAAAGCAATTGCTGAAACTTAAATCTTCCTTTGTGTTGCTTCAATGCCTTTTACTTAGAATCTATTGCTTTATGAGTTAACTCTTATGCAAAACTTTTTGATGCTTGTCTTGAAAGTACTATTTATGAAAAGTTTTTGCTTATATGATTCAGTTGTTTACTCATTATCTATTTGTTAGCAAACTATAGACCATTGCCTTGAGTCACTTCATTCATAACATATGCTTTACAATATTATTTGATCATGATTATGTGGTAGCATGTCACCTAAGAAATTATTTGTTGTTATCGTTTTACCTACTCGAGGACGAGTAGAACTAAGCTTGGGGATGCTTGATACGTCTCCAACGTATCTATAATTTCTTATGTTCCATGCTTATATTATGTCAATTGCTACATGTTTTATTCACACTTTATAGCATTTTTATGCATTTTCTGGGACTAACCTATTAACAAGATGCCACAGTGCCAGTTCCTGTTTTCTGCTGTTTTTTATTCCAGAAAAGCTGTTCTGGAAATATTCTCGGAATTGGACGAAACAAAAAGCCAAGGTCCTATTTTTCTGTCACGTACACGGAGTCCGAAGGAGAGACGAAGGGGGGCACCGAGGCGCCCTCACCATGTGGTGGCGCGGGTCCCACCCCTGGCGCGCCGCCACGTGGTGAGGAGCCCTCGGGCCTCCACCGACATCGCCCCTTCGCCTATAAATTGCCTTTCTCGGGAAAACCCTAAACACCCGAGCCTCCATCCACGAAAAGTTCCAGAGCCGCCGCCGTCGTCAACCCTAGCTCGGGAGGGTTCTGAAGCTCTTCCCGGCACCCTGCCGGAGAGGGGAATCATCACCGGAGGGCTCTACATCGCCATGCCTTCCTCCGGAGTGATGTGTGAGTAGTCCACCCCTGGACTATGGGTCCATAGCAGTAGCTAGATGGTTGTCTTCTCCTCTTGTGCCATCATGTTTAGATCTTGTGAGCTGCCTATCATGATCAAGATCATCTTATTGTAATGCTACATGTTGTGTTTGCTGGGATCCGATGAATATTGAATACTATGTCAAGTTGATTATTGATTTATCATGCCTATGTTGTTTATGATCTTGCATGCTCTCCGTTATTAGTGTAGGCTTTGGCCAAGTTTATGCTTGTAACTCCAAGAGGGAGTATTTATGCTAGATAGTGGGTTCATGCCTCCATTTAATCTGGGACAGTGACAGAAAGTTCTAAGGTTGTGGATGTGCTGTTGCTACTAGGGGTAAAACAGCAATGCTTTGTCTAAGGATATTTGTATTGTTTACATTATGCACCATACTTAATGCAATTGTCTGTTGCTTGCAACTTAATACTGGAAGGGGTGCGGATGCTAACCTGAAGGTGGACTATTTAGGCACAGATGCATGCTGGATAGCGGTCTGTGTACTTTGTCGTAATGCCCAAGTAAATCTCATAGTGATCATCATGACTTGTATATGCATTGTTATGCACTCTCTATTTTGTCAATTGCCCAGCTGTAATTTGTTTACCCAGCATGTTAGTATTTTATTATGGAGAGACACCACTAGTGAACTGTGGACCCCGGTCCATTCTTTTACATCTGAAATACAACCAACTGCAATCATTGTTCTCTTTAATTCTCTGCAAGCAAACATCATTTTCCACACCACACTTTTAATCCTTTGTTTTCAGCAAGCCGGTGAGATTGACAACCTCACTGTTTCGTTGGGGCAAAGTAGTTTGATTGTCTTGTGTGCAGGTTCCACGTTGCTGCTGATTCCCTGGTGTTGCGCCGTGCCACATTCAGCACCAACAACCTTCAGAAGACCCTTGACTTCCTACTGGTTCGATTAAACCTTGGTTTCTTACTGAGGGAAAACTTGCTGCTGCACTCATCATACCTTCCTCTTGGGGTTCCCAACGGACGTGTAACTTAACACGCATCAACCAGCATCGAAGGCGCCGAGACGCAAGACCCGACCGCGGACATGCCCTATGTCGACACCCAAGGCAAGACACAAGCCGATGGTGTCTCCATTGATGAAGAGCCGCTTGATTTTGACGAGGATCACGCCAACCTCGTCGCCAATCTCAAGAAGAGGAACGCCCGACGGCGTCATACACGGATAAGGAGGATCAAGTCCTCTGTGAGTCGTGGATGGCATGTGGGCATCCGCACTCACTGGTGCTCAACAAAAGGGCACATTGTTTTGGAGAAGGGTGTGGAAGCATTACCATGAGCAAAGGAAATTGCCTCCTTACAAGATCGAGAGTGATCGCAATGAGGGCTCTCTTAACAAGAGGTGGTCGCACATTCAAACCGAATGTAGCAAGTTCCAAGCCGTCTACGATCGTGTCAAGTCCCGGCCGGTGAGTGGCATTGGGGTTGAGGACCTAATTCTCCAAGCATTGAAGTTCCACAAGAAGGTGTACAAGACCAAGTTCACCTTGCCCCATTGTTGGGACATAATCAAGGGATGCTCGAAGTGGGTCGAGCTCTACAACTCCTTGAAGAAAGGGGGCGGCGATGCATCGAAGAAGAGGGCCAACGAAGAAGATGATGATGATGTGGAGCCCGGCCAAAGCTCCGGTGGCTGTGCGGTGTGGCCGAGGGGACACAAGTCCACCAAGCAAGATGCCAAGCGCGAGGCGGCGGCGGCGGCTCAATCGGAGGACACCTTGAAGGGGTTGATCGCCGGCAAGGAGGAGTCCACCGCCGCAAGGTACGTGGAGAAGCGCAAAGATAAGGAGGAGGCCATGGCATGCTATTTGGAGATGCAAAAGAAGACAAGGAGGAGGCCATGGCATGCTATTTGGAGATGCAAAAGAAGAAGCTAGAGATAGAAGCGGACCGGATCAAGAATGAGGCGGACCGCGTCAAGCTTGCGGTGATGGCCGAGAAGAACCGGATCATGATGGCCGACTTGAGCATCATGGATCCGGAGCAAAGAGCTTGGATACTCAAGAAGCAAAAGATGATCCGCGACCGCAATGATGCTTGATATCCTTCTCTTTCATTTATCATTACATTTGAACTAATTTGCATTTCGAACTATGTGTCATTTAGAACATGCGTATGTCATGTTTGGGTGGACAAAATTTTATATTATTTTGTATGCCCATTTTGCATTTTGTTTGTTTCAAATTTGACAAGAGGCAAACTTGGTATCCCAGTTTTTTTTCCAAAAAAATTCATTTTTGCGCCGGGCCGTTGGGGGCAACCCACCCCAAATGGACAGAGGCTCAGAATCTGTCCGCGGTCTGCCCCAAACGGACAAATTCGGTCCGCTTTTCCTGTCCGTTTGCAGGACTCGGTTGGAAATGCCCTAAATCAAGTCCAATTAACGAGTTCGAACGGTAAATTGTGCAAATTCCGAGTACAACATCGAGCCACTTAGACAAGTACAGAGAAAACATTGAAAAAACGAGGCGTATCTTCTTTCAAATAAATCATCAGCCCTGGCAGCCTGGCCTCGCTGGTGCAGCATGCGCAACGAAAGATGAATCCAAATGTCCAATTTACACTCTGTGCGTAGTACGGACAATGTGCTGCTTCGGTGCTCTGCCATGGTGGCCGGGCAGGGAGCTATGTCCGAACAGTGCAACTCTACAGTCACACAATGAGCACGTTTGTCCGCTTTCCAGGGTCGACGGGGCCTCCAACAAATTGGAGCCCATTTTTTTTTGCGGTTTAACGAGCTTTATTGATCACGGGATAGAATTACAATCACTCCTAAGAGTATCAGCGAGGAAACCTGGGTTATAGTTGATCCACATGCACCTCCTCCTCTCACTACTAGCTTGTTTTGCACATAAATGGGCGGCGTTATTTGCATCACGCCCCACCGAAACAATGCTACAGCTAGCTAAACCTCTCTTGATCTCTCTAATCTCCTGACAGATGGCCATAATCTCTGAAGTATTATTTGCTTCATCATTGCACATCTGCACTGCTACCTTGGAATCACTCTCTTGCTCGGTCCCAATCCTCCGGTTCCTTTCCTGTCGCAGCCATTTCTTTTACATAACGTGTTCAGAACTTTAGATCAACTAGAAGTCGCTTCACACCGTTACATGTACTGATGTACATTTAGACCTTTGGGCAAAACTCAAAAAAGTTACTGGAAAAAGCCTTTTTAACCCTTAAACAAACTTGTAGAGGTCTGGCGGATCAAACCCAAAGTCGGAATTCGGAGCCTGCTCAATTTATTTCTCTGTGGTCCTATTTCAGAAGTTTGTCATGCGAATTAGTCACGTCGACTTCCTTGGTAAATTTTATATTTCTAAAGTATTAAGAACTCGAAAAACACCATAAATAGCCCATAAATATGAGCCACGAACCCAACCGTTTGGAAGTTTGTTTTTGTAATTTTCAACCAAATTTTGTTCCATAATTCAAACTATCTTTAGAAAGGTAAAACATTCCAATAGTTCAATACATGTTACTCACGGGTGTAGGTACCGTAACTTGTTGGGAGTTGTTTTTGATAATTTTGAATCTTGCCGCAAGTTAAAAAATTGCAAGAACTCTAATATGAATAGGCAAATGAGCTCAGAATTTCAGAGGTCAATGAATTTATTTTAGATTTTATCGAAAAAGTTTGGATTACGAAAAACAATGGGCCGAAAGTTATAAAAAAATGGGAAAAGTTTCAAAAGATTTTGTTCAGATCTGGTCGAATCTACAAAAAAAAAGACCTGGATTATCGTAAACAGTGTCACTAGTACAGAACGACACATCGGAAACGGGCCAAAAACCCCATCGGCAACGGAGAAAGGGTCCGTGTCCCCGACCCTGTCACTGATGTGAAGAGCTCAATGGCAACGGAGGTGATAAACCATTGCCCCTAACATGGGTAACGTTGTTATATTTGATCGTCACTGATACGTTTCACATTAGACACAGAGTTTTTCTAATCACCGTTTCTAATAAGGGTTACAGGAAAACAAAAACAAAACACGGGACGGGCTGTGCCGTCGATGGATCCCCGCTCCATGCGATTAGACGGCCGCCCGGTCGTCACCGTATTCCTGTACGCCCTGCTTTACAAAAGTTCATCAGTGCGCGTGGCTGGAGCTCTGCTCCTATGTCTTCACGGCCGCCAGATGAACATCTACTGTCTTCATCCTGCTGCGCAAAATGTACTGCTCCTGATGACGACACCGTGTATGGAGCCCCGCTCCTAGGTCTTCACGGCTGCAGCATCGTCACCAAGCATCCACCAAGCCCTTGACACAACGAATATTCTTTGTTAAAAACAACAAACAAAGCTAATAAACAGAGCCAATAAGCAGTAAACAAAGCAAAATGTAGTGGGATAAGCAGCTAACAGAGCAAACGGAGCTAAATAAGTAGCTAACATAGCAAATACATAGCTAAATAGAGCTAACTAATAGAGCAAACCGATCGAAATAATTAAGTAGCTAACAGAGCAAATACATAGCTAAACAGAGCTGCAAAACAGAGCAAACGGAGCTAAATAAATACTCTAACAGAGCAAATACATAGCTGAACAGATCTAACTAACAGAGCAAACCGACCTAAATAATTAAGTAGCTAACAGAGCAAATACATAGCTAAACAGAGCTACAAAACAGAGAAAATCAAGCTGAATAAATACTCTAACAGAGCAAATACATAGCTGAACAGAGCTAACTAACAGAGCAAACCGATTTAAATAATTAAGTAGCTAACAGAGCAAATACATAGCTAAAAAGAGCTACAAAACAGAGCAAACGGAGCTAAATAAATACTCCAACAGAGCAAATACATAGTAAAAAGAGCGGTCATTTACTTAGGCGAGGCGGGGTCGCTTTCCGTCGCGGATTGTGTCCCAGGCGTCGGCGCCGGAGCCACTGCCAGAGGAGACGTCAGAGGAGACCTCATCCTGCTCGAACACCGGAGCGTCCTCCTCCTCCTCCTCCTCCTCCTCATCCTCCTCCTCCGCCGCCACCGCTGCCGCCGCCGCATCTGGCCCATGGCCCTGGCCAGGGAGAAGAGAGCGGTCTATGGCCGCCCGGAACTGCGTTTGGAACAACGTCTCCTCGACGGCTTCTATCGCGTGCTTGGCGGCCGAGATGCGGATAGCTCTCTGCATCGCAGACGCCCGAATGACACCATCGGCGCGCTCGCGCTCAAAGGTGGCGCGAGAGAGGAGGAGACCGACCACCAGATCCTCGTCCTCATCGTCCGAGGAGGACGAGATCCGGGCGTCGGTGGCCGCCGCCGCCGTGGATCCGGATGGGATTTGACGGCTCCGAATGAACTAGCGACCGCGGTCGCCGGGGATCTCGCCCCAGTTGTAGGGAAGATCCGGGCTGCGTGTAATACCTCAGCGTTTAGGAGTTATCGGAGGGCAGAAATATGAATTCGTGTATCTACATGCATGTATTTGAAAATCCGAATAAATTTTTCGCAAAATAAAACTTATGTTGGAATCAAGTTAAGTCTTAGATGTTAGTGTTGTGCAACTATAGAATGGAACTAGATAAATTTTAACATGACCTTTATGTGTTTTGCTTGTGTTGAGATTTGAACTTCAAATTCAAATAATTGAATTTGAAATTGAATTCAAATAAATTGCAATAAGTAAATAAAACAATCAAATAATGAAAAACATCAAAACTATTTATTACATTTTATGAAACTAAATCCATACAAGATCTTTATAAATTATGAACTATAGACAAAGAAAAATTTACTTTATTGATATAATTACAGAAGTACATCGTCTTTACAATTATATTACAATAATCTGAATTACACAAAAAAGGAAAATTACAAATATTCCTAAACTAGAAACTCTTGTATCTTCTTCTTCATTTGATCTTAATTCCAACAATTGTTTTCCTGCAAAACAAATAAGAAACAAGACATAATATAAAGAGGGGTTAGAGGTTAGTTTAACTCTCAGTTTAGCAATGAAGTGCATTGCTAATTACATCATTGAGTGTAATTAGGAGATTAAGTATAGCATCTGTTCTTAAACTACAATCTTTAGCCTCAGAACAACATCACTGGCCTAAATCCACTTGGCAGCAAAAATAAATAACCAAAGAGGGGATAAGTTCACCAGCCGTAGCACATCCAGGTTAACTGAACCTTGGAGCCAAGCAAGCAAGAAGCACACTCATTTCCACATTCGGTGCTGTCACCAGCACAGAGAAGCACGCCAGGGTAGGGATAAGAGCAAAGCCAGCCGTAGCAAACAGGAAACACACCACTGTTTTCACTCACAGCCCTCACAGCTCGAGTTCCTCACTGCACAACACACAGTTCTTTAGCCAAATCATTAAATCCACCTCTGTTTCATCACACAATCCTTGCTGAGAGCAAGTGCAAGATGGAATGAAGCACAAGGTCAAGCCGGAACAAAGAGGGAAGGCCAGAAGCTTAGGAATAGCAAGCTAGAGCTGGAGGAGCAGGCCAAGCAAGGTGAACAAGGAGGAGATCCACAAGAACTGCAGATCAAGCAACCCAGAAAAGCCACATGATCTGTTGATCAAGAAAAGTAGCAGATCCACAAGCCACAACACTAGCACACATCAGCAGGTGAATATCAATATTCCCTAGCATTGGTTTGCTAGAATAAATAGGTAGTGTGGCTAGGATGTTTCCTCAGCTTAGCATAGAAGTGCTATGCTAAAATCATCACAGGAAAGAAATAAAACAAGCAAGCATCTGTTCATATAAATAAAAGCCTCAGCCTGTGCATCATAGGCAGGGGATATAAATCCACCAAAATTAGCAAAGGCATACAAGCTTTACTTGCTTGGAGTCACATTTTGGGAATCACACATCCAACACTTGTTGCTGGGTACAAAACCCACAAGGGGAGAGGCACCACAAGCACAATCATGCACTAATAACACCACTGGGCAGTATAAATAATCTTCCTAAGCTAAAATCATCAGAATGCTTCTGTGTAACTCGGAGGAGGCATCACAGCAAGCAAAGCTAAATGATTTAGCTCAAGAAAATAAGATATACTTGCACATGGCACTAATAGAACATTATATCGAAGGGGCAAATCATCAGAAGCATTCTTGCACAGCACAATAATAGCTAGAAATAATTCCAGCATACAAAAGTAATACACATCAGAGGCACATCTCTGAATCATGGTTCAGAGAGCACCATCTGTTGCCACTATCAAGAGCAGATAACTAAATCCATCGAAAGACAGAACCCCAGATCATCACCACAGCTAATTACTAGCTATAACATCACCAACTGAATGCATGGAGGCACTAGAACATCCAGCATATGTCACCAAAGCATCGGAATAGCTGAGCCAACATCTAAAACAACCAAAAGACCTAAATCACATGGTAGACTAAGCATTACAGAGCATGGCTTGATGGCCAGAGGGAAAGAGATAGATGAGAAGAGGGGAGAGATACCTGGCATGGCCGTGGCCATGGCGGCGAAGCAGTGGCCGTGCGTCCACTGGAGTTGGAGCAGTGTGGAGGCGGGGGCACCACCATCTCCACGGCGGCACAGGGGACATCACCCTGCACCCAGCCGTGGAAGCTCAGCTGCGCAACAGAGCCGAGCGGGCACGGCGGAGCCGCACCGACGCTCGAACCCTAGCCTCAGGTTAGGACCCGCACGGGCGCACCGGGCAAGGAAACCCGCATCGCCGGGGTAGGAATGGTGAGGACGGCGGGGCGCGTCGACCGCGCCACAGCACAGAGGCGGAGGTCGCCGGACCACGCCGGAATCGGCCGGCGACGGCGGTGGCGATTTCGAACCGCGTCGGGCACGGGAGCGAGAGAGAGAGAAGGAGAGCGGGTTGGGCTCGGTCGAGTTGACCACGACCCGAGCCAGTCTTTGATCTGGTTCAACCCAGTTTGACCAAGGGCATTTTGGTCATTTCATAAATCAAAAATTAATAAGAAAATAATTCCAGAAATATTCTAAAGCTGAATAAACTTTGGAAACTCATAGCTATTCCATATAAAATCAGAAAAATACAAATAATATACCAAAATGAACAGAAAAATAAATCTATCTGTTTGTATAAATCAAACACTTGTTTGACTAAATTTAATCACTTTAAAATTGAAACAACAATTTACTTATTAATTTAAATATGGAGTTAATTTGAAATGCTATTTTGGATGCATTTCAACTTCATTTAAAATGATTCACATGAATAAACTTCAAATTATAAAATATGTTTTAATCATGATATGTCCTACATTGTGAGCATATGAAAATACCATGTGTGTTTATAAATAATTGATATTCCATTAAATTATTAATTAAAATGATATTTCTTTAAGGAAAATAATTGTTAAAAGATGTCTACTTAATCTAAAAATGAAATCTCTACTTAATAAAATATGAGCACTATTATTATTTTTATCATTAACATTGGATTAACCTTGTGTTATAGTTTTATTCATTCAAGACCATATCCTAAAACTAAGAAATGAAACATAAGATGATATTACCTTATTCCTTTTCCTTTTAAGTGTGATACTTAAATAATAAAAGAACTTAAAAGTGGTTATTCTTAATATTTGTTAATACTTCATAATTTAAATAAAAGTGAAACATACTAAAGTGTTGAAGAACTAGGATTCCAAAATCACCAAGTAATCAAATCAAATTCCAAAATCTTGAACATTCACAAATCTCAACTCATGAACAACTTAAGCACCAAAAACATCACCTAAAGGTGATGAAACAAACTTAAGTCAAGTCAATACGATGTTATCGAAGTATCATTTTAAAATGAAGCTTACCTAGTTAAGTTTGGGTATGATTGGGGGTATTTTGCGATGCATTTCATTACTATGCATAATAGCATCTTGCCAGAGTTTTCTGTAGTCCTTATCGGGATTACGTTGCTTTTTTCAGAACTCGGGGTTTTACCGCAAACCCTAGAACCCCGAAGGGTTTGAACTGTTATTCCTATCCAAGGCAAGTTCACTCTTGCTCATGTCCTACTTGATTATGTTTGTCAAAGTAAATGCAAAATACTATGGTTTATCATTGCATGAAAAAGTAAAACCTATTTTCGAATGATGTGAATTGCTATATATATATTGTTGGCTGGCAGATGGAACCATGGTATGATGTGGTTGGTGGAGGTTCCATTTGCATGGGAAAGTATTACCTAGGATTTAATAACCAATGCCGTCAGCGTTCTTGCGCCGTAAATGAAGCGTTAACCATGAGACTTGGAATGGGGCGGGAAAGTCATCTGTGACCTTTTCCCTTTCACATGTCAACGGACTGCCAGTTCTGTAGGCTGTAGATCTTGCGAGATTACATGCACATGGGTGGGATCCCTTAATTCCCACGGTTTCTGGGGTCTATGATGGATTGTAGGGATGTCTGGAACGGTCTATCTTTATGGTATAGGTGTTGAGGACCTCGGGTCCGGTTCGGTCTACCATAAGATAAAGGGGAGGACAAACCTACAAAAGGGTGGGCATGCGGGGTTGTTGGAGAAGCACGGCGAATGGCTTGGATCAACGACTGGGCCCCACACCATAGGAAGTGTGGACGGGAAAGACTCGCCCGGTTGTGCAACAAGGCGTTGGTCTCTTATGGGTAAAGTAACGCACCTCTGTAGAGTGTAAAAATGTGACATGTTACTCCACGTTCCAGGAAGGAACGGCGAACGCTGCAGGAAAGGAGGCTCCTCAAGGCCCTAGCACCTGTGAATCGATGACAAGCATAGTTTTCTGAAGATAAAATAAATCTTTTCCTAAAAATGTTTTACAAAGTTATGCATGTTCATCCATAACCTTTTGGTATGGATGGTAGCTAGTGCATAAAACACCTTATTCCTATTATATGAACTTGCTGAGTAACGCTCGTGTTGCTCACTCTTTCCTCCGTTGACCCCTGCTTAGATTATTGGAGACAGCTGAGGAAGGGCAGGAATCCATAACGATGTTGGTGAGATCTTCGGCAAGAAGTCAAATCAACCTGGTGGAGGCTGAAGGAGTCAACCTCTACTTTGCCGACGGATGAGTGGCGACAACAGTGCAACGGTGGACACGTCGACAACAATACCGATGGACAATACGACTATAATTGGGTGGAGGAGCACCACTCTAGACACGGAAATTCCAAATGGACATATTAGGGCTGTGACAACAGCAGTAGTGGATCAGAAGTTAGAGGTAGAGCTGATATTCAGCTTAGTACTACGACTTGGATCTTTTTGAGAGTTTCATTTGCACGAGACCTACTTCTGTATGTAAATGAGGTTCTCGAGATTTTGTATTGAATAGTGTTGTAATCCTATAGTGTTACCTTGGACCGACTATGTTTCTGTTGTACTACTCTGAAGGATGTAATATTTATGGAATGGTCCTTCCGTGAGTATTATGTCAATGACTTGTACACTACAACATGCAGTGGTGTGCTGGGTCACTACACTGCGCCTCGGAGGGTGGGAGGAGGAAGATGCTCCATCCTGACTTCCGTTGGCGCCGGAGGGGTTCGCCATCGATGGGTGAAGTAGGAGGAGAGCGTGTGCGTCTAGGGTTAGGAACTGGGGAGAGTGAGAATGAGAGTGAGATACACTGGAGTGGGAGATATTAATACCGGCACCGCTTAATGGGCCTTCACATGGGAAACGGAGATAGACCGATCTCCGTTTCTGATGTGGTCATATAAGCAACGGAGATATTATTTCCTCCGTTGCCCATATATGGGCAACGGAGCTGTTTTCCGCCTCCGTTACCATTGTGTCGGGCCCATCGACCGACTAGCGCGCGCACTCGCGGAAGCGCACCGGAACTCATTCTTCCGTCGCCTAACTCTTGCCGTTGCCATAGAGGGGTATCCGATGTGTCGTTCTGTACTAGTGTGTCAAACTGATTAGATTATGATACTTGGATTCTGTAAAACAAGTTACTCAAAACTTATGGGTTTTTTTGCGAAAAAACTTGGCCTAAGTTGTTGTGGTTTTGAGATATTTGTTGAGAATATAGGCAATTGTTTGATTAAATCAATCCAAGAATAAATCATAAACATGATGTAAACAATGCTAATGACATACTGGAACTTGATGATATAAACATGTACTAGATAGATAGATAGTAGAAACATCTACACAAAACACTAGTACAACAGTCATAGAAATAAACAGGAGAGGGATAAACATGTTATACCCTCCAGTAGGCCAGTTGGCCGCAGCAGCGGAGGCAGTGGCCTCGTCGGCGGTCATCTTATCAGCAGCAGCCTTCTCGTTGGCGAGTCTCTCGGCGTCGGTGGACATGTTGATGACGAATTCGACACAGACGTAGTTGATACAGATGTAGCAGACGAACAGAAGCGAGCAGTCGCGTAAGAGACGCTCCCTAAAAACCTAATCGGACCTCTCCCGTACAGGATGTAGAGAGGCGAGGTTTCAGAGGCCTGCTCCCCGTCAGCCGTGTACGTGGTAGACGAGATGAGATCACCGGTGGCAGCGACGGAGAGAGGAACGATGGTGGTGGCGCGAGCAGACGTGATATGTTCTCTGTATCTTCTGGAGAGGAGCGACCTCTCTTATATAGGCACAGAGGAGGAGGCGAGAGGTCCAACAGAAATGCACGTAATGAATCACAATGAATTCTGGTAACGTCCGTACTTAAGAATACTTAAGACAAGACGTTTTGGCTCATATTCCATCGGCTCGGCGAGACAAAAAGAATATATCGGCTCGGCGAGATTCCCACAACCCGCGGTGCGCGCGCGTGTCGTGAGGAGGCGTGGCGTGGCGGGGCGAGGCGGGCGGCGGAGGAGGAGGAGCGCGCGTGTGGAACGCCTCCCTTCACTTCACAACCAACTCATACCTGTGGGTGAAGAGCTCACCTTATAAGTTGGTGTATATCTCTCCCAACTAGCCATGTGGGACTAAACACCATCACTTGCCATGACAGCATGGGCCTTTAGGGATTTTTTGGAATTGCTAGATGAGCCTAAAGCACATCCCAATATTTCAGCAATCCCCCGCCAGATCTGAAAGACCCATGATGTTGACCTCCATTTCAAACACTGTTTTGATATACCAGTATTTTCAGTGGAGACCCATTAAGGTTGAACATCCACCTAGAGAAAATAGCTACACTATTTCACAACTGACAATGGACTATGCCTTTAATTATCAATTTGGCGTAAAGTAGTTTCACCAAATCTCATACACTGTGACCAGCAGTCAGGCTCATATAGGTGTGTTCCTCCAAAGATCGCTTTGTAGGATAACATCTTGCTTATACAAAGTTTTGGAACACATTAAGACAAATGTCAACTTGTCATACAGTTACCGAGAGTAGTGCATCTCCAACGGAGTGGGTTAGTAAAAGTACTCTTCTCAGTTAACCACTAACTTGTTTTCCCAGATCCTACTTCACGGGATCTCCGATCACATAGGTTGGGTTACTACCATGGCAACTCATGTGGGTTTCATACCCATCTCCTTTGATGCATTTTCTATCACAACACGTGATAGCCCTTTAGTAAAGGAATCTGCCAGATTCTTAGCCGACTAAATATAATCCAACGCTATTACTCTGGAGTTTCTCAAATGTCTGACAACTTTTAATCTCATTCTTATATGTTTGTTAGACTGCATGTTGTCCTTTGAACTCTTGACCTTGGTAATCACGTCTGATTGTCACAGTTCATAAGGATAGCCGGTACTAGCTTTTCAACCACTGGCAAGTCCATCAAAAGATCTCGAAGGCATCCTGCTTCGACACCAGATGTGTCCAATGCTGTTAATTCTGCTTCCATTGTCGATCTCGTCAGGATCGTTTGCTTGCAAGACTTCCAGGAAACAGCACCACCTCCAAGGATAAACACATAATCTGGTGTGGCTTTCATCTCATCAGCATTAGAGATCCAATTCGCATCACAATACCCTTCAAGCACTGACGGGCTTTCGATATAGTGAAGTCCATAGTTCTCAGTACCTTTCAGATAGCGCATAATTCTTTCAACAACACGCCAATGTACATCACCCGGATTGGTTCCAGTGCAGCAGCAAAACCTTAGACCGAAAATTGCCTAAACATATTAGGTTTTTGGATTGTTGAGAATATAGGCAATTGTTCGATTAAATTAATCCAAGAATAAATCATGAACATGACGTAAACAGTGCTAATGACATACTGAAACTTGATGATATAAACATGTACTAGATAGATAGTAGAAACATCTACAGAAAACACTAGTACAATAGTCATAGAAATAAACATGAGACGGATAAACATGTTATACCCTCCAGTAGGCCAGTTGGCCGCAACAGCGAGGCAGTGGCCTCGTCGGCGATCCTCTTGTCAGCAGCAGCCTTCTCGTTGGCGAGTCTCTCGGCGTCGGTGGACATGTTGATGACGAAGGCGACGCGGACGTAGTTGATGCAGATGTAGCAGACGAACGGAAGCGAGCAGTCGCATAAGAGACGCTCTCAAAAACCTAATCGCCCCTCTCCCGTACAGGATGTGGAGAGGCGGGGTTTCGGAGGCCTGCTCTCCCGTCAGCCGTGTACGCGGTAGACGAGATGAGATCACCGGTGGCAGCAACAGAGAGAGGAACGATGGTGGCGGCGCGAGCAGATGTGATCTGTTCTGTGTATCTAACATTTCAGTTGACCGCTCATATTTCATTTCTGCGTGACAAAAAGAATACATCGGCTCGGCGAGATTTCCGCAAGGAAAATGCTTGTTATCACCCGGAGGATCAGCGCGTCGCATCCTCCGGATCCTGCGGGCGACACGCGTCCAACACGGACCCACAAACCGCTGCTCCCGTTGCCCCCATCCTCTTATCCTGTCGCTTCCCAAAAGAAATTCCCCATTCGTTCGACTTTTTCTCTTCTTCCCCACGGAGAAAGCTATGGACTCACTACAGCCATTTTCCTGCTCGGGATGCGCCGCTTCCACCCGTCGCTGCTCCTGCTCCGCCATGAACGCCGCCTAGGAGATCCAATCACCCTACCTCGCCTCTCCCTCCCGTGGGCTACCTGCACCGGCACCGCTGCGGCGCTTCCTGCTACCGCACGCCCCACAGGCTCGAGCTCCTCCAGCCGCCGCTCTACGGCTCTAGCACGCCTTTTTCGCCGGCCTTCTTCAAGACCTCCGGTGGTCCCTGCTAACTCCTTCAGGAGCTCCTTGAGTCGCGCCCGAATAGCCGCCATGGAGTACCACAGAGCTCTCTCCTCGGCCGCTGCTGCCCACCGCCATACGCCGCCCCATATGAACCTCTCCCTCGGCCACTGGTTTCTCCTTTGCTGCGTTACCGCTCCGATGCAAATATCAGGTGCAAAGGGTGTACGCCGGCCGCCGGAGCCGCAAATGATGTTGTCCTTGATGTGAAGTCAGGACGCCGGTGCGCTGCGACACCAGGCCGGGATACTGCAAACCATCGACGTCAATGCAACAAAGCGTGGTATCCGTTGCTACAAAGCACCACTGCCGCAGCTACAAAGCCACCCGGCGTTGCCTCGGAGCGCCGTCGCCATTGCTACAATACCACGCCGCCGTTGCTGCCGAGCGCCGTCGTCGTTGCTGCCAGGCGTCACCGTCGTTGCTGCAAAGCACCGCTAACGTTGCTGCGGAGCGCCGTCGCCGTTGCTACAAAACCACACCAGCATTGCTGCGGAGCGCCGCCGCCGTTGCTGCAAAGCATAGTCGGCGTTGTTGCGGAGCGCCGTCGCCGTTGCTACAAAACCACACCGGCGTTGCTGCCGAGCGCCGCCGACGTTGCTGCCGGGCGCCACCGCCGGCGCTGCTAGAAAAGCCACACCGGCATTGCTGCGGAGCACCGTCACCGCTGCTTCAAAATCACACCGGCGTTGATGTCAAGTGTCGAGCGCCGCCAACGTTGCTCCCGAACGCAGCTGCCGTTGCTGCCGGGCGCCGCCGCCGTTGCTGCAGAGGGGGGGGGGGGGAGCACGTGATGCAGCAGCCTTTTTCATCAGCCCCGGAATCACATGGCGGAGCTATGCCGGTGGCCGGCACCGATGAGCTTTTCTGCTGCGGACGCTCATGGACGGAGAATACTTTTTCTTTTCCGTGCATGCGGGTAGAGGGGAAGGTGGGGTCTGCCTGTGTGGTCCACCCACGTGAGTAGCTGGAGAAAGTAACGTGCGTGACCCCTGAGGTAATCAGACGGACCCAATTTGCGCGATCCGACGGTGCGCGAGGCGGAGGATCGATTCTCACGATCCTCCGGGGGACGCTCAGCAGGCCCCTTTCCGCTACCCACGGCGCGCGTCGTGGCGAGGCGGCAGAGGAGAAGCGCGCATGTGGAACGCGTCCCTTTACTTCACAAACAACTCATACCTGTGGGAGAAGAGCCCACCTTATAAGTTAGTGTACATCTCTCCCAACTAGTCATGCGAGACTAAACACTCACCACTTGCCATGACAACATGGAGTTTTAGGGATTTTTCTGAAATTGCTAGATGAGCGTAAAGCCCATCCCAATATTTCAACAATATTTGCTCACCAAAATTTTGTCTTTTGTTGCCTAGACGAGTTATTGTTATTTTCACTTTTCTCTAGACGAGTGCAATCCTACAAGTCTACAACCGCTCATCCTACAGAGTACAGGATTTTTTTTTGTTTTGATAAAGGGACTAAGGGAGGAGTAGCGGAGTCCATGCATTACCAAAAAATTCGGATCAAACGCGTGAAACGCACGCGCTGCTGGGACACCCTACGGCCCTATTTGTTTCTAGAGTTTTTGTGAGGATTTATGAGGATAATCTTCTAGTAGATTGGATGAAACCCCAAACTTCAAAATATCGTTTGTTTCTAGTGTATTGGACAGGTTTTATCCCCACATTTTCTCACAAATGCCCAAACTCTAGTTCATTTTTTCTCAATCCATTAGGGGATTCAATACACTACCCCTACCTAGTGGACTAGGGGATTGGGTGAAGTTTGGGGTTTCACCCAATGCACTAGAGGATTATCCCCACCAATCCCCACAAAAACTTTAGAAACAAACAGAGCCTACCGGGGCCGGAAATTCAAACCCAGCAGACAATCGGACTCACACACTGCCTACTTTCCAAATTTCACCCATCGCCCGCAAAATCGTGGCGCGCAAGGGTTTCTTTCCCGCGCGCGCCGTCTCCGATTGAAGCCCGGAGTAGCAATCAACCAGCCTCGGAGCCTCCCAAGTCATCCTCCCGATCCGCCGATCGATTTCTTGAACCCTCATCCCGCATCCCCATCCTAGCGGCAGACAAAGTAAGAAGACGAGAGACAACAACATGGCTTCCCAGATGGCTCCCTGTCCGCGCGGTTCCTCTACAGCTTCGTTCTTCCGCGCGCCGGCGCCGGCGAGGGCATGCACGGATCGCGTCCACTTCGACCCCTCCGGCGTCCTGATGCAAGCGGACGCCGGAAGGGACAGCAAGCGGCGACGCCGCCACGGAGGTGACGACGACCCCCGCGCGAGCAAGAAGCAGGCGGTTGGGCGCTTGGCCTCGCCGATCGAGCACCTTTCTTGCGCAAGGGTCAGACCGTTCGTGCGCACGTCACGCCCGAAAGAAGAGACCGATGTCACCGCCCGCGGCGGCGCGCAAGACGTGATCTCGAAGCAGAGCACCGGCGAGAGCAATTCTTTCAAGAAGATCGAGGCGGTGGTGCCGGTGTCGCGCCCCAAGAAACTGACGTCCTCATCGAGCCAGGTCAGCGCCCGCGTCCTCGCGCATGCCGTGATCACTAAAGCAAAGGCCGGCGAGAGCATTGCGTGCACCAGGATCAGGCCGACATTGGCAGTGCAGCCGTCGGGACTCAAGGATAAGCCGAAGGTTCCCTGCGCCGGCGTCCTCCGCAACGACGAGCACGGCGAGATCAAGACGAAGCAGGAGGCCGGCGAGCTCTTCCAAGCGACAGTCACCAAGAGCATCCCGCCGATCCGGCTACCGGCGCTTGCGACGAATCATAAGGATCCCTACGCTCCACAGGATGCGATCCGTGCGGCCCTCGCCGCCGCTCGCCAAGCTCTGAACAGGAAGCAGAACGTCTACGCGCGGCAGAGGGAGGCGGCTCGCCGAGAGCTGGACAAGATGGTGCAGACCGTCTTCTTCAACGACACCTACATCAGTCCCGAGGACGTGCTCAAGCCCTGATCGTTTCATGCTGAGAATTTTTTGTAGTTCTTGCTACGGTCTGAGGTGCACGTTAGAGAGCTCTCGCGAACCTAGGGTTCCAACCCCGCGCCGCCGCAGCCTCCCACCTCCCCTTCCACTCCCGGCCTTCCCTCTCTGCCTCCCGGGTCGCTCCGCTCGAGCGGCTCCGGAGGCCTCCCAATCCCTAGCCCACTCAGCCCCACTCGTGTGCTCCCCTTGCCGCCGCCGATGCCGGCGGCGGTGGCGGCGCCCGACTCGCCAAAGGTGGGGGAGGCAAGGTAGGCGCACCTCGGCAACGTCTCCTGCGAGCGGGAGGAGCGGAGCCGGCTTGGTCGCGGAGAGCTGCGGTGTACGCGTGCGTCTTCCTCAGGCGCGTCGTGGCGGCGGTGCTGGCCCTTGCGACGGAAGGCGGCGGCCTTCCTCGGCGCGGGGGTGCACCGCCTTGTGGAGCGGCCGGCGTGCCGGCGTGGAGGCGGATGGCGACGCGGGCCCGATCTGGGCCGCGCGGGCTCGATCTGGGCTGCGCGGGCCCGAGCTAGGCTGCACGGGCCGCGAGCATCTCCGACTCTACGGCTGCCAGCTGCGGTGTGGACTGCTCGTCAACGACGACGACAAGTACTTCCGCTGCGGCGGAGTTGTGGCTGGGTGGCAGCCAGCCTGCTCCCCGGCGTGTCCGGCGGCCATTTGTGGCCTTGTGCAACTAGGGGTTGGTGGTTTGGGCGTGCGTAGTCTCGGACGAAAGTCCTGCTCAGCGCAAGCTGTGCCGGCGACGGCGGCGCCTTCGGGCGTCGTGTCCCTCCATGGAGGCGTCGCTGTGAAACAACGCTGTCCACCATCCTCGAGGTGTCGTCTCCGGGTGAAAACCATAATCCGGCGTCCCGGATTGGCGATGGCGGCGTTGCGGCGTCGCTTCTTTGTTGAAAGCATCGCATTGGAGACAATTGCCGTGTTGCAGGGTGCTCTTTGGTGCCGCGGCGGTCGCTGCCATTGCTCAGGCATTGGTCCTCTAGGGCGTTGTGTACGCCTCTCGCCATCTCCAAGTTGGCCCCTCCTGAGGACTAGCCAAGCTCTACCTCTCGCCTGCCTACTCTCTCTGGCATTCAAGGGCGGAGTGTTTTCCGGCGCGATTAGTCTAGATGGTGTTGCTTCTTTGGAGTTGGTTGGTGTAGGTCGAGACGCGGTCTTGTTGCCCATGTTAGGCATGGTGTGTTCTTGTTGTTGGCGTTGTGTGAGTGGTGGCTAATCTTTTGATTAGCAAGTTGCCGAAAGGCGTTGTAGCCATTCTTTGGCGTTCTCTCGTAAGCTTAATAAAGATAACGCGCAGCTCTATCTGCGGGTTCTCGAAAAAAAAAAAGAGTCTGCCCCTCAGCCGCTGATCATGCCTGTCAGCCCGGAGGTTTGCAGTAAGATTAGTGATTAAATCATTGGAATTTTGGTTGCGAGCCAATGGTTTCATTAATTGTTCTTGTCTTACTGCCAATCTTGTGCGACGATGTAAGTTGTAAACATTTATATATCAATGAAGTTGTGAATTCTGCATTTGTCAGTGACATTCTTGTCTTTGTTGAACTGGGCTGTTGATCTTTTCGTAGAAAACAAAATCGGATACACATTTGCCTATTCTGAACTGAAATAATGTAATCCCGAAAGAGACTGTCACACTTTGTTTCTTTCGTTGGCCACATGGCTCTTGAGAAGTGTACTCAGGATAAGTATTCAGGTTCACCTAAAACCCTATGCCATAGTCAGCAGAACAATCATCAGAAGTTGAGCAAATTTGGCCAGAGCGAATTCAGTGCAAAGAAATGGTTACACTAGGCAAACATGGAGACGGCATGCTCGGAAAATCTGCACGAGAACAAAATACAACTACTCCCTCCGTATCAAAATATAACACTTTCTCACTAAAACATGTCTAGATACATGTGTGTGTGGAATAACTAGAAAGTCTTATATTTTGATACGGAAGGAGTAGTATATTATTTTAGAGGAATGATACCTGAAAACATAACATACCAACGGATGCAAAAAATGTAACATATTGAAACAGCGACACAATTTCAGAATATTGTATTGACCTTATCAATTGTTTCATCAAAGGCGTCATTACAATGGCAGCTAAAACGAGCTCATGTTTGAATACAGATTCTACTGTCTAACCGAATTCATTCAATCGAAAATTGAAACGATACAACATACAACCACAAGCAAAATGCACATTTCTCAGCTCTGGTAAGCAGAGTTCTGGAATGGGTGACTGCTGTCAGGAACTCAAGACATAGCGGAAACCAATCAGCTTCGTTGCAACCTCTCCAATGCAGCAGAACTGATTGGTATAATGCCAGAGGATGTGACCAGAGCATCAATAGGAACATCAGTTGAGTTGAGTGGGATGACTCCTTCCTCCAGAATTTGCACCGAGTATGAAAGTGCAACTTCAAAATAAATCAACCATTAGTGTGAACCATTTACTAAAGGGAATGATAAATATACATCACCATTAAATATAACAATGCAATGCAGAGTGACAGAAGTGATAACATTGCGATAGACATATTTTACCGAAACATGCAATGAAAAGAATTTGTTCAGTTAGATAAGCATGGAACTACCTGTCGGCACTCACCATTTGGTCCGTGAGCTAAATTGTGGTTTATAACAGGGATATGGGAGAACTGCCACTCGTTCGAACACAATTCAAATTGTGTAATTTGTATTTTCGAAGAGCGCCGAAATGGCAAAAGGCTAACTACCATAGGTGGCTAAGACACCAGAGCAAAAACACAGAACCAGGATTGGGATCCAATTGTATTCTTGGCTTGACAAGCTGTGACAGGTATAGCTGTACAAGTGCATACAATCCTGAACAGAATGCATTGTTGACAGAGTGGCACATGAGACTCATAGATTATTACACCAAGTTAAGGAATCTAGAAAACTAGTGCAGCATGGTTTAAAAATACTACACGGACTGGACCGACCGGAAAAGGCCAGAGCCGGAGCCTTCTCCGGTTCTTTATGATTATTAAAAGACCCTTTTCATGTAAACCAGGAAAACAACTTTGAACAAGATGTTCTAGGCAGAGATTGAACATACGATCTTAACCTGGCTGCAGAATTCCCGCTGGAGGCCCATTACCAGCTAGGCTGAGTTGGTTTTGTGATTTATTGATGATTTAGCACATATTATTATGAGTTCATACACGATCCGACGTCAAATTTTCTACAATCTAGCCTAAATATCAACTAATATGACGGTTTTTTGTCGGCGTTGAACTGGCTGGCGAACCAGTGAACCATCCAGTAGGACGGTTCTCCGACCGGTCTGGTTGTTTAATCTATGGTCGCAATTGTCCATGCAGCTACCGTTATGCACATGGGTGGATCAAACATATTTAGCTCCACAGAAAGGGAAAAGAAAAGGGATAAACCCTTTCTCTTTGACATCAAGGCTGCTTAAAGGAGTCCACTAAGAAAACAAATCAGTACAGTTATCTTCCCTGAGAAAGGACCCTCTAGTATCTAACTGTCAGTACCTATGTCCTTCCCATGTACATGTCAAACAAAGCTTTCATTTTCTTTTCTTTTACTTGAGGGAACAAAGCTCTCATGTGCATACATAAGTTTGAAACCAGAAATGGGAGAGAATGTACTTGATTGAATTTGGTTTCTGGCTGGATTCAAGAATTTAAGATAGTCTTAAAAACTAAAATAGAAACTGAAATCTGTCAAAAAGAGATTGCGGATGCATCATGATAAGTTAATTCTTAATTTATCAAATTGTGGGCATTGGTCTTTTGTAAATATTTCTGTTGAGAACCTGACTGTGGAAGGATGGTTAGGAGGGTGGTTGTACCCCCAGCCCACCAGAGTTCGAACCCCAGGTTTGACGCTGGTGTTTCTCATTTAGGCGGAATACTCTTCAGTGGGAGGCGACGTTCCCGTCGATAGCGAGGCGCCTGTGGTGACTTCGTCAATCTCAAGACCTGATCCGCCGGCTCAGTATCTCGGAGGTGCTCATAGGGGTAGGGTGTGCGTGAGCGCGTTCATAGGGGTGAGTGTATGTGAGCGTCTGCGTTGTACTGTGTTTTGCAAAAAAAAAATATGTTCTCAATCCTAATGCAAAGGCAGTGCTCCTGCCGGTTTCGCAAAAAAAATCTTAATAAGAATACAAGATATAAAACTAATGCCATATGGATGTACACTCTAGTTTCCTACATGTCATTGGATTCCACACCAACGAATCCCTTAAGAGTTTACTAGCATTGCAAATACAGTTGTAACTCATTGAATTGTGCTCCCTCAATGTCTCAAGATTTTCATTCCCAAACCCGTTCCTATGGGCATTCTGAAGTTCACACGAGGCACACGCCTTTCCAGACCAGAAACATGGCTACTCAATTTTACGTTTCCGTAGTCTTCATCTAAGAAGCATAGTCAAGCTGAGATATTTGCTTTGTCAGTCCTACTATACACATGAGCATCAACAAAATGATTTGCAACTTCATCATACCATTTGGACCAAGGATGCAAAAGTGGGACTAGTGGGATAAGTGGGATAGTACAAATTAGATGGCCCCCACTCCCCCACCTAATTTGTACTATCCCACTTATCCCATTTGTCCCACTTTTGCATCCCTGATTTGGACCATGAAAAGCAAAACAAAGGGACCCTTGTAAAACATAACGGAAAAGGATTTGGTAGATGGTAAGAGGTCACCAATCAGATCTCAAGTAGCTTACCCTAGATGGAATTGGGATCTAATTATGGTATGGTAATGCACTCAATACAAATTACACAAGTTACCTTTGAGAAACTAATACGGAGTACAACATAGCAAGCTAATAAGGTCCGCTCCCTCTAACAATGGTCTTATTTTTTAAAACTATCCACTTTGATCCTACTATTCGAACATAATCTACTCTAAACATTTTAATTTGATTTTGTTTCTGAGGCAAAGGGAATAACATGACCCCAAGACAAAACACTAGTGCAACAGTAGTATATTTTTTCGCAAATATAATAGACTAAAAGTCCACAACTTCCTGCAAATTTGTGTGCGAAGAAACAAATAAAACAAAAGAAGGCTAAGTAATGTATAGAGAACTAAACTTCTGAATATATGCATGCCATACCTAGAAGAGGCTGACTCCACCCTTTCTCTTTAGCGAGTTCTTGGTATCTCATCAAGAATGTGTCATAGTACCTTTTAAATTGGGCAACATGCAAAAGTATAATTTAGATAATGGAAAAATATTTTAATAAAAAGGTAAACTTGGTATATATGATAAGTGAAGCGCCCAACAAGTAAACAAAAGTACACATCGTGGAGTTATACAGAGCTAGGGAATATACAAAAAAAGATCGATGCTAAGTGATGTTTGCACATAGAATTCTACTCTTAGCTAAAAGGGAGAGACTAAGGTCAAATATCAGATCTCATTAACTCCAGGTTCAACAAGATTCATGTTGATGCCGTTTGGTTCTTAATCCACGTACCACAGGGACTACAAACACACAGTTTTACATTTAGATGATCTGCAGATACTTTTTTTTTTGAATTGAAGGGCATCAGATGGTCTGCAGATACTATGACAAGCAATTGATCTGTTTGGTAGACGAAGATATTAATGTGTGTGGATCACCCTAGCAAGGAAGTTCTGCATCCAAAAGATACATGCAGTTTTCTAGTGAAAACTGTTGTTCCAACAAACAGGCTCCTCTGACACCAGAAATCAAGAAGGCAGTGAAATTTCAACGTCAGAAACTGCATTTTCGAATATATGCAGGTGAAGCAAATATAGTAATTGGCATTCTAGTAAATCATGATATTATTTGGTTCATAGCAGACTACATGAATTAGCTGGCGGTGAAAGTTAGAAGTGAAACAATTTCGTAGTTGGTTATTTGGATTAATATGCCATTGCACCTTTTCAACCTTTTTTTCTGCGATAGGTGTACATTGGCAACTTCAATACAAGGCATTATTGTAAGTATCATGATAGAATAAAATACAGTCCTACCCTCCACCACGTCCTAGTCTTCGGCCAGTTCTGTCAAAAGCTAGTCCTGCATGAATAACAAATATTATCCAACTGAATGTCTAATGTGACAATAACATGAGCGACCTCACAAAAGAAAAAAGACAGATATGAATGTAGCAATGAATGAAGAGCTTACCAGGCAACAGAAGAAGATCAACAGGGGATGAGGATGATAACACTGTAAGGAGTAGAGGTGGCTCAATGGTAACACATAAACCAACTGACATCTGATGAAATAGCTTAATAAATATATGAAACAGGGAAAAATTTCATGGTACTTCATACCATCTTCACGAGCATTCCCATCAGCATCGAACGGCGATGGCTCAAGAATGTTCATTGAATTTTTAATTAAGTCATCCATGGTCGTGATTTTGAACATCCGCATATTGCGATTTTTATCTTCCACTCGAGGAACATAGATATCCTTTGCTTGTCCATCATGTTCTTAAAAAGAACAAACTTTTAGTGACAGGAAATAACACAGAGCAGATGTGTATATGGAACTCTGTGACTCACCAGAATCTGGGGATAGAACTTCTGCTAGTATTTTTGTTGTATCAACTTCTCGTAATTGCGGACAGCTTATATAGGCGCACAACCTTTTGCTTGCTTTGAACCAAGAAGAGTTCAAAATGTTGCTTTGAATAGCCAGGTCTGGAAAGATAATAAATTTTCAGCTCTAAATACTTCTAACATGCAGAAAATTAACTTTGTTCCAACAACGCAAGCATATTACACTGATCCTCATTTCACTTAAGGTCTCCAAAGACTAACGAAATAATATATGGTACCACTATTTATATCTCCTTTGTTACGATAAGAGAAGCCCAAAGGTAAGTACACTAATCCTTTTTTTTCTTAGACTAGAGTCATGCTGAGCACGGCAATGCCACTAGAACATTTTAATTGCTTAAACACTTCGCATCAAGTTCATATATATCCTAGGCACACGCTCTAATGCTAAGCAGTGTACAAAAATCGAAATGTTCATGATTATCCACCGCAAAGTTACCTGGTGCTTGTTTATTCTTTTCACAAAATTTCGGCACTATATTCTATCTGGCGCTAACACTACACGCTCACTCCATCAGTTCAGTTCTACTTGGCAAATCGACGAGCAGCTGGTGGCCAAACGCTGTACCAGCCACGCATGGAGGGCTCACCTTCGGTGGCCCGCTGGTCGGGGGAGAGGGCCTTGAGCGCCTTGCGCACGTCGGACCGCACCGCGCGCTTCTGGTCGGCGACCGCCTGCTGCGCCGTCGTCGACATGGCGGCGAGGGGGAAGGAGGCCGACGCGGCCACTCGCAGCCGCGAAGGAGGAGTGAGCGGGAGGAAGAGGGGGCGGTAGGTGGGAGCGCGGGGCAGGTGGAGGAGGCGCGCCATCAGCGAGGACACTCCATTTTTTATCATCCCCGCGTCGTGCCGCCGTGTCCCACGCTCACGGCACGGCCATCTCTCCCTGCCACGCCGCTGTAGGTTCCACGGACACGGCCGAGCGGACGGAGCGGGCCGTACATTGTAGTTCTTGTTGTGAGATTTGCCGTGACAGCCCGGCCCAGCCCACGCTGCTATTTTCTGCTGGAAATTTGGGCCATTTTTTTTTTGGGAGTGTCTAACAAACAGATGTCTGTTTTGGTATTCGGAAACAGACAGATTTTGCAGACCAATTAACAGCTGTACAAAACTGATAGTACAATGAGTAAAACGGGCAGAAATCTAAAACCTGTGGGTATGATTAGAAAAAGCGCGACCTTTGTAAAGGGAAACGCAACAAGAAGAACGTGCCACATGTCGATCATACGAATTGTGCAAACAAACGAAAACAAATTTGGCTACGTGAGGTCCCGCACACATGCTGGTCATGGTCCTTCTCTCATACGCACTTACGAATCAAAACAAGCTAGCTCTCCTGCTCTTGTACGCAAACGATCGGAAGCATTCCGAAGCGCTGGCTGGCGGCGTACGCGCGAGGCCCTCACGGCATGTTGTACACGTCCAAGCCCCGGGACATACGAAGCGCAGCAGCGCCCAACGCGCGGTTCCGGCCGCTGTACAAAGCCCTCAATGGTTGATCGATCGTTGGAACTGCCCCGCGTACGTCGTTGTACGTGGTTCGTGCATGCTGCTCGCCTCGTGCGTGCGCGAAGTTTGGGTCGGATGTACATCTTGTACGCGTTGCTATGCGTTCACATGACACATACATGTTGTACAACTAATATATTGTACAATTATCTAGACACATATTGTACAACTAGATAGATACAAAATTGTATAGATGCATTTTGTACAATTATACAGTCACAGGTTGTACAACTGTACAGACACAGTTTGTACAACTACACAGAAACAGATTGTACAAGAACGGGTTGTACAATAACAGAGACGTAGGTTGTACAACTACATAACACATGTTGTACAACTAGCAGACACAATTTGTACAGATACAAGTTGTACAACTACACAGAACAGGTTGTACAACTATAGGTAACCGGAAGTACAAAAAAAAATTCGTCGAAACCTATCAATATGGGATCTAGTTTTGAAGATCTCGACGCGAAGAACTCAAAAATGAAAACGGTTCGTAATTTGGATAAACGGTTCTTAAAATATTTCATTTCAAAAATTTGATTTAGAAAAAATAAAAGTGAAAAAGCTGCCCTCCCACCTCACTATCCATTCTCTCTGATCATACAAAAGTACACAGAACAAAAAGTATGAACTATACAGAAATGGTTGTACAAAGCAACAAAAACAAGTTGTACAAACTATACATAATCGTTTGTACGAAAAAAAAGTCCGTCGAAACCTATCAACATGGGATATAGTTTTGAAGATCTCGACGCGAGGATCTCAAAAATAAAAATGGTTCGAAATTTGGATAAACGGTTCTCGAGATATTTCATTTTTAAGTTTTGGTTTTAAAAATAAAAGAGAAAAGCAGTCCTCCCATCTCCCGTGTCCCTTTCTCTCTCCTGCTCCCCACTTTCAATATGGTTGTGACACTTGGCGAACATGCATTTAACTGTTTGTACGCACGAAGGAGAAGATGACACTTGTCACCATGAGATTGTCCATTGGGTTCCCTTCGCAAAGGGAACCCTTTTTATAGTGATTTCGAAAACCTGTCTGTTTTTTCAACTTCTAAACAGACAGTTTGTGGTTTTCTCAGTATGGACTTTTGAGTCTCATTGAGTCTTCAGTTTCCAACGACTACGGCCCAAGTAAATTGCTGAATTTGGCCTAGCTTCGCTCAGCGCAGCACACCAAGAGGAAAAATAACCATGGTCTTCCTTTTCCCAAAGACCACTGACGAGGTTATACTCTGCGCATCCTCAGCTTAGAGGGACCTGGTGCACGTGATGATCAAAGAAGTTCAAAGATTAATCGAAGCCCACGAAGGAAGGCCCGAGACGAGGATTGCTTCCCAAGTTAGATCAAGTTATAGTCGGTTAGGACTTTCCATACATGTAACCTTGGTCGGTTGTGTTTCCTGAGACCCGGCCTCCTATATAAAGGCTGGGAGGGTGATCGATCAAGGTAAGCAATCCATAACCACCTAAACCTCGACGAGATCTGCTGCTCGTCGAACCCTTGTAACCTCCATATTCAAATCATAAACACAGACAAGCAGGAAGTAGGGGTTTTACCTCACTCGAGGGCCCTGAACCTGGGTAAATCCAGCTTGTCAGCCGTCGATTCACCAATACTACGCGTCCTCTACCACACAATCAACCCTAGGTATAGCAACCATGGGAATTGCCGAGGGCACACCTCGACAATTGGCGCCGTCTGTGGGAACAGGTAGTATTGGGCTCACGGTTTCGCCGGTTCCATCATCAAGCGGCCACCCGACGATCGCATCTGCACAAGGTAACTCGCCTACTGCGTCATCAAAAAGCAAATCACCAACCACTGTTGCAAACAGCAACTCGCCGGCAAGATCTACCAGCATCAATTCAAAAAGTGATCACTCGCCAAAATCTCCAAGGAGGCTCACGCCGCACTCGATGGAAGCTCAACAAGCCTTTCGCCGGACTCGAATCAGGTTTGGATATTACGGTTGGAAAATTTAACTTCTTTGTCGATAAAGATGGTGTGCAGGACCTGTTAGATCCACTCGACGTGGAGACACTCAACATGGAGACAATCGACAACGCTTCGACTGCAACACCATCCATCTTGGGCGCGACATCGTCACAGATCGTCCCGATCCAATCGCCAAGCGACTCTGCAACGTCCATGACCTCGCAAGAGTTCCGTGACGAAGTGGCAAAAAGATTTGGAAGAAGCGAGATCGAATCTGCGTACCGCCCAAACAACTCAATCGAGTCACTCGACGACATCGTCGACTGCAGCGACGTCGCGAGGAACGAGGAGAACATAGATGACAACATATACCTCGCCGATCTCAACGGCCCAGAAATCCGTGCCAGCCACGAGATATTCACCTGCGACGCAAATAGCCAGGACAAGGCACTCGAATATCAACTCGATTGCGGCAGAAACCCCGGTAAGCAAAGCAACCCCAGACTGGATGACGACGCCGAATCCATAATGCGCATTAGCAACACATGGGCAGAAGATCGGTGTTTCCATATCAGGTATACACCGCGAGTACAGCAGAAACGTCAGCAACTGCAACATGCCGTCGACCTACTGAATACCCTTGCACAGTCACCATGCCTGACGGAACAACCACGCTGACCATCGCAGCAGAGATGGCAGAAAAAGTGAGCAAAGTAATCGAAAGTTGCACGATGCTACCAGCAAACGCAACTCCGGAGGAGGTGTTGACCTTACAATACTTCCAGTGGCAAGAATCGATACGGTTGAAGAACTACCGAGCGGTACTCGAAGAACGCAAAAAGCAGCCAGCATATCGAGTGCTCGGCGAAGAGCACTGTCTACGAGTTCAACAGGCAGAAACGACCCCGCGAATAGGTCACGATTCATAAACCTCGGAGACGCAGATCGTGCAGCGGTCACTCGAAACCTAAACCCAGCCTTTATGGCAGTCGACGCGGAAGGAGTCCCCATACCTACTGAGCCAGCCGGAGCGCTGATGACGCTCGGCACCTATCTCAGAACAATCGAACCTCCTGCAGGAGACCCAAAGAGGGACCAGCACCTCCAACTGTACAAACAACTGGCAATAGCAGCACAAGCCATACAGCAGCCACAAGCAACTCCAAGGAGAGATACAGATCGGGACCGTCGCAGTCGAAGTCCTCGGGGAAGGAGCAGTCGAAAAAGCTCACACCGCCATCGCTCCAGCAGGAGCCACTCGAGGAGGTCATACAGCAATAGCTCAGACTCAGAAGCAGAAATCGGACCCTGTGGAGCGCTATGCTTCACTCGACGAATCCGGGAGGCTCGTATGCCCAAGAAATTCTCGCTAGCTACCACGCCAAAGTTCAATTGCAAACAAGAGCCATCAGGCTGGCTAGAAGACTACAGGCTGGCAGTCGGATGTCAGCGCGGAACCACAACTACGGCTATGCAGTACATACAACTCATGATGGAAGGAACAGCTCGCGATTGGCTCAAATCGCTACCCGAATCATACTACGATTCGTGGGAGCACTTCAAAGGCGATTTCATCAAATACTTCGAACCTTTATGTGAGCGCCCCAAAACTTTCGAGGAGCTCCGGACCTGCAAGCAAAAGTCAGATGAATCTCTGAGATCGTACATACGGCGGTGGACCATCCGTAATTCAGTAGGCAACGTATCAGAAGATAGGGCAATCGACGCCTTCAAAAACGGACTCTGGAGGAAGATTTCAAAGAAACGCTTGGTCGAGAAGATCCGAAGACAATGGCGGCACTCATGGTACTCGCAACAAAATGGGCAGATGGAGAAGACTCCGTACGAGCCACTCGAGCCGCACCCTCACATGAAAATCACGAGGGTGGCAGTCGAGACCGCAGAGATAGCTACAGAGATGATCGAAGGCGCAAGCGCAAGCATCGTTATCACGATGATGACCACCCAAACTTCATCGCAGCAGGCTTTGTCCAGTCAAGAGACAACCGCGACCAAACTGACCGACGACCCGACGATCATCGTGATAATCGAGACCATCGCACAGACGATCGACGTGACAGTCGAGACCACAGACGCGACGACCGCGATAGCTACAGAAGGCCAGAGTGGCGCAGGCGAGCAGAAGAGACCTGAGCGCTCAATCGAAGAAAGATGGACGATTATTGCAGATTCCATCTTTACAGAGGGGATGATGGTAAGCTTCGCTCTAGCCACTCGCTGAGAAATTGCAGGGAATTCGATCAACTCGCGATTGAACATATATTACGACTGACAAGATGGACGAGCACCTCCTCAACTGGCCACACACTATCGACTACATCACAAGCACAGCCTGTTCAGGCATATCAGCACCGCAACAAGTACAACAAGCACAGGTATATTCCATACCACCGCAAATGCAGCCTACTCAGGTGTATCCTGCACCAACACCAGCGCAATCGACGCCAGTGTACATGGTGCCAGCGCAACCCGTTACGGGAACACAAATGGCAGCAGCCGTGCACCAGATGCAGCAAGGAGATGAACAAAAATATCCCGTAACTCGCGGGCAGATGAACATGATCCAGCGAGGGCGTCCCTCCAATAGAGAGCAAAAGTTACACACTCGACACGTCAATATGGCGGTCATGGCACCCCCAGCTATAACAGACTTTTTGAAAGGATCAGAAACTCCGATTGTCTTCAATCGAGAGGACCATCCACCGCAGTATATCGACCAGGGCACAGCCTTAGTAGTCGACGTCCAAATCGGAGGCTATGCCATGACCAAGGTCTTCATGGACGGAGGTAGTGGCCTCAACATAATCTTTGCAGATACGCTACGCAGAATGAACAAATCAGTCGAAAATCTGCCAAAATCCACAAGTACCTTCCATGGTATCGTCCCAGGCAAAGCAGTGCTCCCGCAGGCACCATACAACTCGATGTTACGTTTGGAGATCCTACTCACTTCAGAACCGAGTCGATTGAGTTCGAAGTGGTCGATTGGAAGTCACAATACCATGCAATACTTGGGCGCCCCACTTTCGCTCGATTCATGGCCGTCCCACACTACGCCTACCTCAGCTCAAAATGCCGGGACCAAAAGGAGTCATCACGATCAACGGGAATTTTCAAAGGTCAGATTCATGTGACCGTGACTTCAGCAAAATCTCGAGATGTATGGGATGGAGCAATCATTCGCTGAGCTCGAGGTTTCTAACGACCGCACACTTCTGCCGGAACACAAGAGGTTAGCATCCGACAGACAATTCAATGCAACCAATGACACAAGAAAGCATCAAGTGCACCCGACAGATCCCTCAAAAACGGTCAACATATCATCGAGTCTTACCAGCGAACAGGAAATGCGCTCGTCGAATTTCTCCGTAAAAACTGGGAAATATTCGCATGGTGCCCAGCTGATATGCCAGGTGTCCCCAGGGAGTTCGCCGAGCATTCTCTACAACTCAAGCCAGGATCTAGACCAGTCAAGCAAACTATGCGCCGTGTCTCCGATCCCAAAAGAGGTGCAATCGAGGCAGAAGTTGATAGGTTACTTGCTGCAAAATTCATTCGAGAAATCAAAAAGGCAGACTGGGTTGCTAACCCTGTACTGGTCGAAAAGAAGCACTCAGACACCCTGCGATGTGTGTAGATTTTACAGCCCTAAACAAATGCTGTCCAAAAGATCACTTTCCATTACCACGAATCGATCAGATCATCGACTCAACAGCAGGATGCGCTCGGTTATCATTTTTGGATGCATATTCAGGATACCATCAAATTCGGATGAAAGAAGAAGACGAAGACAAAACAGCATTCATAACCCCACTCGGGGTCTACTGCTACACAACCATGCCTTTCGGGCTCAAAAACGCAGGCGCAACTTACCAGCGCATGATGCAAAACTGTCTACAAGAACAGATAGGACGCAATGTTCAGGTCTACGTCGACGACATCGTCATCAAGACTGAAAAGGAGGACACATTAATCAGTGATCTACAGGAGACATTCAAGAATCTCAATCGATACAACATCAAGCTTAACCCAAAGAAATGCACCTTCGGTGTCCCAGCTGGACAACTCTTGGGTTATTTGATATCTGCACGTGGAATCGAAGCAGACCCAGAAAAGATACAAGCTATACTCACAATGAAGAGACCTACCAAACTCCATGAGGTACAGCAGCTAGCTGGTCGAGTAGCAGCACTCAGTCGATTCATCAGCAAACTAGGCGAAAAAGCACTTCCATTTTACAAATTGATGAAGAAAGCAGACAAGTTCGAGTGGACGGATGAAGCTGAAGCAGCTTTCCTCGAACTCAAAAAGATGCTCACAAGTCCGCCAATCCTCGTAGCACCTAAGGAAAATGAGCCACTCTACCTATACATCTCAGCCACCAATCGAGTGGTCAGCACCGTGCTGGTGGTTGACCGCATGGAAGAAGGACATAGTCAAAGCATACAGAGGCCAGTATATTACGTAAGTGAAGTTCTTTCCCCGTCCAAACAGCGGTACCCGCAATATCAGAAATTGGCGTACGCCGTATTTATGACATCAAGAAAGCTGGCGCACTACTTCACAGAACACCCGATAACGGTGGTCAATAAATCAGCGATTGGAGACGTCCTCACAAACCCCAACGCAACGGGGCGAGTAGCAAAATGGCTCATCGAGCTGGGACCACTAGGAATCAAGTACGAACACCCGAAAGCCATCAAATCACAAGTCCTACCCGATTTTCACACCGAGTGGGTAGAAGCTCAATTGCCAGGGGTACCTGACGTATCAAATTCCTGGACCATGTATTTCGATGGGTCCAAAAAGAATGAAGGAGCAGGAGCGGGCGTCATACTCATATCACCAAAAGGCGACAAACTGCGCTATATCTTGCAAATGGGTTTCGAGTTCCCATCAAATAACGAGGCCGAATACGAAGGTCTAATCCATGGCATGCGCATGGCAAAAGCCATGGGATGCACTCGACTAATGATTTATGGCGACTCTAACTTAGTTGTGCAGCAAACAATGAAGGCCTGTGATGCAATCGCAGACAACATGATCGCTTATCGGGATTTGTACAACATAATGGAGGGCAGCTTCGATGGCTGCGAACTACGACACGTAGGGAGAGAAAGCAATGAAGAGGCTGACAAATTAGCCAACATTGCTTCCACAAAAGCACCAGTCCCCGGGTGTTTTCTTTGAACGAATAGAGCGTAGGTCAATCGACAAACGACCATCGACTACGACAGCAGCTACAGACAAGAGCAAAGCGCCAAGCACAGAGGATCCTCCGATTGAGGTACTTCTCATTGAGCCAATATGGACTCAACCTTTTCTCGCATACATACTTCGCAATGAACTACCAGAAGATACAAACGAGGCCAGACGCGTCACTCGACGAGCAAAAGCATACACCATCATAAACGGTGAGTTGTACAAACGCAGCACCTCAGGTATGTTCCAAAGATGCATTGCACTCGAAGATGGCAAGGATCTCCTTCGGGACATTCATGCCGGTACTTGCGGGCACCACGCGGGCAGTCGATCACTCGTAGCCAAAGCCTTCCGAGCAGGGTTTTACTGGCCTACAGCGCTAAGGGACGCAGAGGACATAGTCAAAATGTGCATTGGTTGCCAGAAGTTCGCTTCCAAGCCACATGCACCCGCATCAGCGCTAAAAACCATACCATTAGCATGGCCTTTTGCCCAATGGGGACTTGACATGGTGGGACCACTGAAGAAATCATCAAAAGGAGGTCATACTCACTTATTAGTGGCAGTCGACAAGTTCACCAAATGGATCGAAGCTATCCCCATCACAAGCTCAACAGCTTCTACACAGTTCGTTTCATACAATCGATCATGTATCGATTTGGAGTAATGGATAGCATCATAACTGATAATGGTACAAACTTCACGGCGGAAGAGTTCAAATCCTTTTGCAAGGAACAAAACATCAAACTAAACTACGCTTCTGTGGCACATCCACAATCCAATGGGCAGGTCGAAAAGGCCAATGGACTCGTATGCAGTGGCATCAAAAAGAGACTCTTAGTACCACTCAAAAGGGCCGCGGGTGCATGGGTAGATGAACTTCCATCAGTACTATGGAGCTTACGGACCACCCCAAACGCCTCCACACAGTATACACCGTTCTTCATGGTCTATGGTGCGGAAGCAGTATTACCATCCGACGTCAAGTTTAATGCACCACGGGTAGAAGCATATGAAGAAAACGACGCAAACAAGGCACTCGAAGACGCAGCCGATTTGCTGGAAGAAGCACGCAATACGGCTTTGGCACGAACAGCCGTTTATCAACAAGACCTCCGCAACTACCATAGTCGTCGATTACGCACACGGTCCTTCATGGTGGGAGACTTGGTGCTGCGGGAGAAACAGAAGAAAGTCCATAAACTTGCATCACCATGGGAAGGACCTTACATCGTCACAGAAGTCATCGAAGGAGGAGCCTATCGATTGAAGACTGCAAAGACAGGCGAAGTAGCATCAAATCCATGGAACGTAGCGCACTTGCGTCGGTTCTATGCATAGATTTCGTAACATCATATGTAATAAAGCATAATCTCGGGGGCTGGGTCAAACAGAAAACCCAGAGCCCACTAGACATCCTCGGGGGCTGGATCAAACAGGATGCTCAAAACCCACTCAACACGCTCGGGGGCTGGTTCAAAAAGGAAACACAAACCCACTCGATAAACTCGGGGCTTGGCACAAATCAAAAAACACATATATGGTTGACGTCAAGTGTGAAAACAACGTTCGAGTGGTGGGTTCGAGACTACAATCGAAGTAAGGATTCGACTAGCAAAAGGTACTCCCATGGGAGCATATCAAAAATTTGTTGCGATTGATCAAAAAAGGAGCAAAATTATTGAGATTATCCTCTACTTCAAACGAAATAAAGCATAATCTCGGGGGCTACTCCCATGGGAGCGCTGACGCGCTCCCACAGATTTCAAAGACAAATATTTCGACTGACAAAAAGCAGTGTAAAAGGATGATTGAAGATTGTCCTCTATTGCAAGACAATAAACCACAATCTCGGGGGCTACTCCCATGAGAGCGCTGTCGCGCTCCCATAGATTTCCAAAACAAGGTCAGAAAAATTCACTCGACTACAGATTCGATTAAAATGCATTAAGTACTTCACAAATCAAAGAACCAAACTTCATAAATTCCCGGACTATGCCAATCGCAGATGTTTCGGATGCTGCATACGCAAATGCAAAGATAAGACCCACCGAGCAATCGAGATGGGCCGAGGGACGCTCCAACAGTGTTTTCCCTTGAAGTTTCCCGTGTCAACAGACATGATGAAAATCCTGACGGACGCGTTAGGTACCAAAAGTTAAACTGCAGAACGAATCAGTAAGACCTACAACGGCTTGAGTCGAGTCTGTCCAGTATGTTCCAGCTTCGAGTCCGGGGACTCGAACCTGATTGAAGGCTAGTATGGTTTCGCCCAAATATGCGGTTAACTGAGTTCGATTTTCGAGTGAATCAGGCCTACTATGTCAATATCCCTAGGCAAAAGTTTCAAAAGTGTTCCAGCTTCGAGTCCGGAGACTCGAACCTGATTGTAGACTAGTATGGTTTCACCCAAATGTGCGGTTAACTGAGCTCGATATTCGAGTGAATCAGGCTTACTATGTCAATATCCCTAGGCATAATTTTTCGATTGCGTTCCAGGCTCGAGCCCAGGGACTCGAGTCTGACTGAAGACTAGTAAGGTTTTTGGCTCAAAAAAGCAGTTAACTGAGCTCGATATTCGAGTGAATCAGGCCTACTATGTCAATATCCCTCGATTAGCATACACATACAATTGAAACAAATTAAAGCTCGAAGAACTACATCGGGTCAGAAGCGCAAGTTTAGAAGATTAGGACGTGCACGATGAAGGGAGCACATGCTCGATTCTTCGAGTCAAGCAAGTACTCGGTGGCTAATGACGAGGTTATACTCTGCGGGTACCCCAGCTTAGAGGTACCTGGTGCACGTGGTGATCAAAGAAGCCCAAAGATTAATCGAAGCCCACGAAGAAAGGCCCGAGACGAGGAGTGCTTCCCAAGTTAGATCAAGTTATAGTCGGTTAGGACTTTCCATACATGTAACCTTGGTCGGTTGTGTTTCCTGAGACCCGGCCTCCTATATAAAGGCTAGAAGGGTGATCGATCAAGGTAAGCAATCCATAACCACCAAAACCTCGACGAGATCTGCTGCTCGTCGAACCCTTGTAACCTCCATATTCAAATCATAAACACAGACAAGCAGGAAGTAGAGGTTTTACCTCACTCGAGAGCCCTGAACCTGGGTAAATCCAGCTTGTCAGCCGTCGATTCCACCAATACTACGCGTCCTCTACCACACAATCAACCCTAGGTATAGCAACCATGGGAATTGCCGAGGGCACACCTCGACAACCACAAACGCGCCGATGAAGCATGGAATGGGGAAGGAAACCAGCGATCTGAGAAAATAAAGAAGATACTCACAGAAAGAAAAGTGACAAAGCTCATTCTGCTTCCCCATGCCCTGCTTTTTCAATCTTGCAAATTTAGTTTAGCAGGACTATGTAAATACACACTATACTTTAAAACTGAGCTGAATACACACTTTAGTTTCCAGCTGGCTCAAGGACTGAATGAGACAAACGACTCAACAACATATAATGAGACCGAAAAAACGAAGAATGAAATATTTGAAATAACTAGATTGAAGACCATGACATAAAACTGAGAATGACTGAAATAACTTAACAAAATGACTTAGAAAACTGAGAAACAAAGCCACTGAAAAACTTAAAAGCTGAGAAGGACTAAAAGAAATGAAGATTGAAATAACGAAAAATAATCGAAGTCGACGGAACTGAATAAATAAGTCATAAAAAAGAAATAATAAAGGTCAAAGAAAGGCAGACTGAAATAATGAAATAAAATAATAAAAGAAGTAGCTAAAGTACGCAAGGACAAAATAAAACTTAATAACTTAGAATCTAAGAAAGAAATTGAGGAACACAATACCCCAAATATCCCAACTTAAAAGATGGTAGGCGGAGTTGCCCCACCCAAATAACCCAAGAAAAGAATGAAAACAGACTGGGCAAATAAGACGGGTAAAATGAAAACCGAAGGTATTGAATTAATGAGCGCACAAGGCGCTATCTCTGGAATTGGCCAGGGAACCGGCGATGGGCGTAGCCGGGGCACAAGGCCCCGTTTGTTTACTCTATCGTTCGTGTTAGTTGTGGTGATCTATCATTGTTTGGTGGCTTCGATTTTTATGATCGTGGTTTGTAAGGCTTTTTGCCAGTTTATGTGGAATAAATGAAATAAAAGCCGTATGCATCTCTTCGATGCAGAGGCTGGGCTCCTCATTTCTAAAAAAAATTAGGCGAGTGAAATGCCAATATTGAGATATTGAAGTAATGACTGACTGATGCCGGAGAAAATGAGAAACTAAAGAAATGCCGAAAAATGAAGTGGCAGAATGAATGGAATAATGAGAAACTACAAAACTAAATGACTAAGATACAAAATGAAAAGAAGAAAATGAGACACTCAAGAATGCACATAATGAAGTAATGATAGACTAAAGTAATGCCGGAAACGAGTGAAATGAAGAAAATGAGAGACGGAAGAAATGACGAAAAATGAATTGAAGATAATGTGACTCAACAATGCACTGAATGAATGAAATAATGAAAGAATAAGGAAATGAGAGACTGGATAATGAGACACTGAAGAAAATATAAAGAGCCTGACAAGAAAATGAGCACTCAAGAATGAAATAATTTAAAACTAACAAAATGAGAGATTGAAGAAACTTAATGAATGAAGAAAGAAACTGAGGAACACAATAAAGAAAGAGACTAGGGCAAGAGAGACTGAGGACTAAAGGAGAGAAAACTGAAGACAAGGAAGTAAAGTAAATAAGAAAAGACAGAGTGACTAAAGAAAAGACTAAGAAAATGAAGTCTCAAGAATGAACTAAAGAAATGAGGAAATAAAGAAATTCAGAGATGAATAAATGACAAAATAAAATGAAGACAGAGCAACAACCACTCAGATCAAATGCAACCAGTAGGCAGTAGCTGCATTACTGATCGGTACATTTTTCCAGAAGAAATAGTGAAGAACTCGTACTGACTACACTAAATTAATCATCCATGGCCGAATTAATCTCTTGAATAGCTGCATTACTATAATCGCTTGCATGGCTGCATCACTACTGAATTAATCCTTTGCATAGCTGAATTACTACTATTGCATAAACAAGCTAACCATCAGAAGACGGAACAAGCTTAGCAAGCCCCAGAAGCAAACACATACTTCATTGCATCCTCCTTGGTATCCTAGCATTTACAACTGTCAAAGTGCGTAACAGTTTTTCTTTAGAAAGAACATCAGTCGGTGCTACTTATATGAAGCTCTGAACTTGAACACAACCTGATACTGTGATACTGTTGCACACACATTATCAACAAAAAATAAAATCTGGACACAAATGTTGTTCATTCCTGACACTGTTGTTTGCTTGTGCATATCTTATATTAACTGGATAATTCAGAGCATTACAAACCTATATCCGACAGTATGTTGATACAACTACTGTTCATATAGTTCAGAACAAATGATAACAGACAAGGATTTATGTAACCCAATAATGCAAACTCTACAAGCATGATCCTCTATCCCTGTTTGTACAATTTCTCGCAATTTCCGAGTTTTTCTAATATCCAACAACACACTGCTTGACAAGTGTCTGAGGAAAAAATACTAACACTTAAAAAAAAAAGTGACTCTGTCTCCATTGTCATCAATCATGTGAGCATCATGTTCAGGTTGCTCAAAAAAAAAAAAAAATGATCTCAGACAAGAAGAAAGGTTGCTTTTAGATGCACCTTGTTCATGCCAATCTGACGAAATTATTTATATACCCACTGCTGCACGCAATGAACTACCTGATACAGTCACTAAGAACTGCTAGAACGAAATGGTTCACACGAATTTGTACTGTTGCAGGCTATACTCTCGTGAAGGCTATAAAAAGCAAAATAAAATCATCTTGCGGGTTCTTCCAATTAACTTCACTCACATGAGCAAGCAGCTACCCTTCTAATTTCTCTCAAGTCAACGAACTGAAACTGAAAAACAACAACTGCAGCAGATCCAAACTCCTGTAACCATGGAGCTCCAGGGCACAAAATCAATAATCAACAACCCACGATCACTCCCCTCCGCCTTCGCCTAACGAATGAATCTAAAACCTGCTACCTGAACAGGACAACCGCCGCCGACACCATGGTCACGCATACACATCCCTCGAGCATCAGTACCGCCACCGAAAATGGACAATCCCGCTACACCCGCGTCGGCCGCGCCAGACGCGACTACCACGTCATCTCTCTCACCGGTGAACAAATGAGAGACGGAAACTGAGGAAACGAAATCAGAGACGAACCAATCTCCACGGCAGCACCCATGGCCTCCGTACTCGCGACTGCGAGCCACCACTCTCTGGGGCGCCCGGTGAGGGATCCCTGCAGACCTCTCCGCCATGACCTCGCCCGAAGAATTTGTAACAATGGCGACGACCTCTCCGCCATGGCTTTCGCCCTCTCTCTCACAAGCGAATCGACGCACAGAGCGGCGGATTAAGAACACCAAATGAAATCAAAATAAAAATAAAAATAAAATTAAAAAGGACTCGTTGACTCAGCCGCGTGACAAAAATTGGAGAAATGAGAGAGAGCGCGCTGAGATTGGTGAGCCAGATCAAACGGTTCAAAAAGTGATTGTTTCCCAATTACAAAACAGCTAGCTGTTAATTAGGAAAACTGTTTTTTTTAATAAAAAGGGCACAAGCCCGGCAATCCCTAACCGACGCCTGTTGCTTCGGAAACTCGACGCAACGCGTAGCCCTTCATGCACTGTGTGCTCCTCCCGTCGCGACATTTGGGCCAACCCACTTTTAACTTCCCCATTCGACAGCGACCGAAGCTGATGAAGGAGATGATGCACGGCACGGCGGTGACCAACAAAGAGGACACAAAAAGGAGCTCGAACGACCTCGCCGCTGAGGGGGATGGCGCGGCTGGCCGCGACGTCGCCGGCCAGGCGAGGAATGGACCTCGCCGTAGCCGGCGACGACGCGGCTCGCCGCGGCGGCGCAGGTGGAGGCGAGGGAGGAACTTAACGAAGGAGGGTGCGGGGTGCCGGCGCCAGAGAAGAAGGAAGGTGGAGGCGGGCTTAGAGGGAAAGCCGGGGCGGCGCGGACTGGCGGAGGCGGCGGCTCAAGGAGGGCGGGGCGCAGAGGCGCCGCGGTAGCGGCGCGAGCGCGGGGGCGAAAGCAAGCGGTTGTGGCCGGCGGTGGAGGCGGGGGAGTCGACGGGAGAAATAGGATGGATGCGGCGCGACAAACGGGATCGGAGGTGGAGAAGATAACACGATGGTCAAGTGGGCTTCGGCCCATGTGTAGTTGCTTCAGGCGTCAGCGCGCTTCGCGACGCAAAACACGTTGTATAGGGGCTCCCCACAAGCCCCGGGTCCATTAGAAACCACCATAGTTGGGTTACAACTTCATCAGTTACACATCCGCAGGGTGTTTGAGCAGCTCAAAACACCCCGCCTGCCCACGGTAGTCGAACAGTAAAGAAAAAGAAAGAAATACAACCACCAAACCACCGGGTCTACAGCAAAACGAAAAGAAAACAACCACTAGACGGAGACTGAACCAGCAACAGGCAGGAACTTTTGGCATAGATCAACCCAGAACTCTCAGGCTCCCATCGACGTCCACCAGCTTCAGGTTTTCCTCCTCTAGACGCTTCGCTAGACACTCTGTGGTGATCCTCCACGCTTCATCTTCATCAGCATTGCACAGGTTGGAGTGGGGTGCCAGGACCATCTCAGAGCTGGTCAGATTCTTCAGAGTTATCCAGGATCCGGCCACAACAAAGGAGGTGGAGCTCTCACAAGCAACTCTAGTTCCTTCACCATCGAGTTCATGCTTCCTTTTGTGTCCTCTGAGCACAAGACCATCCACTGGGACAGCAACAACATACAGGTCATCAATCTCCAGATTTTTTGCAGGCCAAATCCACGGTGAACGGTTAAAATAAACATCATTTCTGGTAAGCCAGAGTGTCCACATTGCAGCAGCATGGACAGTATTATGTACAACATGCTTGCAATAGACGAAAAAGACATATCTAGACAATCTTGAATTTGAATAAGAATGCGTTTTAAACCAACCCAGAGAACTTTTGCAAAGGTGCAATCAAAAAAGACATGCAGGCAAGACTCAGGGTCAGTACAAAAAACACAAGTAAGATTATCTCTAGTGAGCAACTTGTTATGTGAGAGAAGCCACATGAAAAAAATGAATTTTAGGGGGGACTTTGACTTTCCACACCACCTGAACATGAACAGGGGATATCCCCCTGAAATTCAGAACAACATACAAAGAGCTTACACTGTAAACCCCTTTGGACTCATATTTCCACTCAATAGCATCACTCTCAGCAGAAAACTGGATCGATGGGGCTATTTTAAGAACTTCATACCATTGTATCATTAGACAATGGCCAAAACATCTCCGGAAGGTGACTTAGTTGTTCATCATCCCAGACATCGGCCACAGTTGTTGGTTGTTCATTAACAATGACATAAAGGTCCCATTACTAAATGGCAAGACTAGAAGAACCGAACCAATGGTCCTCCCAAAACTTGACACTCCTACCATTCCCAATTTTCCAGAAATACCCCATCTTTGCAGCTCTAGCAGCCTAGAGCACCCCTTTCCAAAAAGGGGAGGCACCCACAGGGGAGGCCGCAAATAGGGTTATTAACATCATATTTGGAATCAATACTTTGTTTCCAAATTTTATCCCCATCGACTTGATATCTCCTAACCCAAGAGGCAAGGAGGCAAAGATTCATTTCTGCTAGATCAGGAATGCCCAAGCCCCATACTCTTTGAAAGGACAAGGATGTTGCCTAGAGGGGGGTGAATAGGCAATTTAAACTTTTCCGGTTTAGCCTTGATAAATGCAGAATAAAACTAGGTGTTTTAATTTAACAAGCATACAACCTAAATATACTAGGTTCACCTATGTGCACCAACAACTTATGCTAAGCAAGACAAGTAACAAGGTGATAGCAAGATATAAGACTTCAAGCACGAAGGCTATCACAATGTAAAGTGCATAAGTAAAGAGCTCGGTTATAGAAATAACCGAGGCACACGGAGATGAAGATGTATTCCCGAGTTCCTCCTTTTTAGGGGAGTACGTCTCGTTGGAAGGGTGTGAGTTTCAATACTCAACGCCACAAATGGCCTCACCCTATTCTCCGATGAACCTCACCCAAAAGCTCGGTTCACCTTCCACTATCGGTAACCTTCAAGGCGGAAACCGGCGCCTTTACAGCAATTCCGAGGCATGCATCCACAACTGGATTGGAGGCTCCCGAGTCACCAAATTGGAGCACACATCCACAACTGGATTGGAGGCTCCCAACAACACCACACACCGTCTAGGGTCCAACGACCCAAGACTAACAAGCTCACGAACTTTCACTTCCACGAATCCTCGTGGAGAGAGCAAACCGATGCACAAAAGTAAAGGCAAGAACACAAGAAGTGCTCAAGTCCTTCACTCCCAAATACCACCAAAAGCAACTAATGCTTATGGGGGGAGAAGAGAGGAAGAACAAAGAAGAACTCAACAAATGAACTCCAAGATCTAGATCCAAAGGGTTCCCCTCACTTAGAGGAGGGATGGATTAGTGGAAATGTGGATCTAGATCTCCTCTCACTTTTCCCTCAAAGATATGCAAGAATCATTGGAGGAATTGAGAGAGGGGCAAGCTTTCCAAGGTCAACAATGGTGAGAGAGAGAGAAAAATGTGCTGCTGAAAAACTTAGTCTCTTTGGGGAAGAAGGGGTCTTTTATAGGTCCCCAAAAATAGAGACGTTGCAGGAATTCTTACACCGGAGACTACGGCCTGAACCAGAGACTCCGGACACATTCTGGTAACACTCCGGTGTGACTCTAGTGGATGTCACCACCTTCGTCGCTCGAAGGAAAACGAGCAGGCCGGAGACTCTGGTTTGCCCTGAGTCCAGAGACTCTGGTCTGCGTAGACCGGAGACTCCGGCCCTGGCATGCCGGAGACTCCAGACAGGAAATCCTGCAACCACTCAGCAAAACTGAAAACCCCATAACTTTTTCATTCGAAATCCAAAACAGGTGAAACCAATTTTGTTGGAAAGATAGCGATAAGAGCTATCCCACAAAAGGTGGAAATATTAAGAACCATAAATATAGTTACCACACATGGGAAGGTGTGGAACTTTTCTCAAGGATAAACCGATAATATTTCTAACACGAAAACGCAACAAGTTTTCCATCCAAAAACCGTTTTCGAAGAACTTGGGCTTGTCATGAAGATCATGACAAGCACCACAACCCAACAAGGAGAAGAACCAAATAAGAACCAAGAAACATGATATGCCAAGTATGCAAAGGTTTGAGCTCTCCACAAAGAAGCGATCAAGTTATTAACTTGAGAGCCCCTCTTGATAGTACGGTGTCTATCCTATAACCCGATCTCCCACTAACATCATGAGACCGGTAAAATAGAAACCCTATCAAGATCATACCTTTGCCTTGCGCATTCCATTTGATCTAGATGATGACGATCTTGATCTCTTCAAGTGGACCACCTTTCTTGATTGCGCTTTGCTTGATGAAGACTCACATATCGCTCCCCCATACACCAATATGGGAGCACCTCTCTTAGACACATCTTCACTTGACCATTATCTGCAAATGGGTTGCAAGCTTCAAGCATATGATATCTTGTAGATGCCCATCTTGAACTTGCACAACTCAATCTTGATGACGATCACCACTTGACGTCATCCTCCATGAGCTATAAGAAATCTTTCTTTTGATGCAAGCCCATGGAGAGATACCTAACCCAACAAAGGAATGCCACATATACACATAATGGGTTAGTTCACAAAGCTATATGGACAATTTTTTACCATACCATTGGATCACATGATCCGACACGGTACATCATTTAGCTTTGTGTGTTGATCAACTTGAATCCACTCTTTGCACTTAGTCTTAATTAACCTTGTATCTTTTCTTCTACTTGATCATATCAAATATGTCCATTATAATCAAAGATCTTGATGGCATACAACCTTGAATCCAACACATGGAGTTCAAGCGATGCCTACGGACCTATAAGAATATCTCAATACAAACATTAGTCCATAAGGATTGTCATTAATTACCAAAACCACGCATGGGGGCAACATGCACTTTCACTCTTTCTTTTGAGAGACTAGTCCCCAATTGGCTAGATGGTATTTAAAATGCCCCCTCGTAGTTGTCCCACAAGCAGTGGGCCAATTTTATCATCTGAGGTCCGGCCCACCCGTTCGAGCGTGGGTAGGATCATAAATGGGAGTAGTCGAAGTCAAGAGTCAACTCTCAAAAACAAAAAGAGTCATGAGACATGCCACCTTCTACTGTGTTTGTTCGGCTTGCACATGGGGCCGTACAATCAAGTTGACTTAACACGTTCATGGCTCTCTGAAGTTTACCAAACTGACCTCCCCTATTTTTCCCTTCCTATGTGTTGGTGTGGGTGTGGTTTTTTTTCTCCCCTTTGTCCCTCTCTGTAAATCTGGTTCACTTGAACCCATTAAACAAAAAAAATGAATACAATTCAGGTGGAGGGTCTTCTCCCTCCCCCGTGACCATTAAAAAAACACGTTCATGGCTCTAGAGGAGCTAAAGAACAAGTAAAAAAGAGAGCGAAAACTCCAACTTCAGTGATCCTATTATTTTAAAAATTCTAAAATCCTACTTAGGAGTTATAAAATAAGTTTTTGAAAAAAATACGGATGTAGCCATGATGTATCCCACTAAGGAGCAAAGTATCAATTTTAAATACATTGTATTTTAAGCTATACAAAAATGATAAAATTGTGGATGTAAGTATGCATATTTTCAAATCTCTAAATTTGACAGATTTTGTCATTTTTATGTAGCCCCTAACACAAATAATTTTGCATTGCTATTTTCCATGCTCATAGATATATCATTGGCCATGTCGAGAGTATTTTGAAAACTATAATTTCTTTTGAATATTTTGAAAGGTAGGGAGCACTAGGGAGCTCAGAAGTCAAAGACACTTTCCGGAAAGCAACAAGGTTGAGCGGGAGCTGTAGTGGTAAATAGGATCATGAGTAACTAGTCCTTTGGCCAAAAATGAGTAGTTTTTTTTAAAGGGTAATGGGTCCTTATGTTTGTAGTCTAGAGATGTCATAGGACCAGAATTTTTGAGGGTAAACCTTACTACTAGTTTGCTACCTTCTAATCTTCTACTAACTCTGATCCATTATAAGTGTCATAATTTTAAACTAACCCTAATTCAAAGCTACGCCATTTATTTTGCGTCAGTGGGAGTAATAAAGTGGACTGTAGTTGCCAGTGACCGGTGTGACCTCCAACAGCCGCCAGCGAAGCACAACTGGACAAGGTTAATGTTAGTTACACATAAGGAGAAAGGGACATGGATAGGCCCATGCAATGAACTTGAGCATGATTAGAGATCCCAGCAATTCGATGAAGGATGTAATGGAGGGATGACCAACCAGGTCCGAAGTTTGAACTCCTCACTTTTACCACCCATGTAACAAGGTTTGTGTCATTATTTGTACAAAGAGAACCAGTTCCCTTTCTTTGGGGGGAAATCACCAGTTCCCACAGGTTAGGATGACTCCAACGGGCCGACGCATCGAGTCCACGCGCGTCTGTCCCTGTCCGCGCGAGCCAAAAACACGGCCCAACGGGGCGACGTAAACGGACCGCGGTCCGTTTTTCTGTCCGCCGCGACGCATTCCTGGCCCAAATTTGGGTCACGGATGCGTCGGGCGCAGACGCGCGGCGGAGCGCAATTGTGTCCTCCTCTGGTCCACACTTTGGCCTCGGCCTCTCCCAAAACCCCAGTCCACACTCCAACCCTAGCCATGGCCGGTGCAGCCGCCGCCGCCGCCTCCGACACTGGACCTGCCGCCACCGGCACCGCCTCCGCCGCCGGCCCCGCCGCTGGATGTGCGCCCAAAGCTGCAAAGAAACCAAAGAAGGAACTCACCGAAGAGCAGTGGGCCGCAGAGACCCAGAAGCGGGGCGACCGGAGGAGGAGGTTGAAGCAGGAGAAGCTCAACGCCGCCAAGAAGGCAGCCGCCGTGCCGGAGGACTCTGACCTCGTGTCCAGGGCCGCGACCGCTGCCCTCCTCCTGATTGGAATTACCCCTACGGCGCCCGCGGTCGGTGTCGTGACTGCGGCGGCCAGTTCCAACGCCTCGGTGGCCCGGCCGCCAAGGTCGAGATCTTCCGCGACGGCACCATCGCCACCGTACGGCTACCTTCCGGGAACCATGCCGCCGCGGGTTTCCCTACCTCAGGCGAATCCGCGCCCAGCCCAGTCGAGGTACCTTCGCTTGATCTAAACACGCCTACTACACCTTTGGCCGGGCACTCACCGGCGGCGCAGACTGCGGCCGCGCGTGCAGCTGCCCCGGCGCGTAACCTGTTAGGCGAAATTCCCAGGCCGTCGCCGGGTGACCCCAGGTACTATGAGGAGGTCCATGATGAAAGGGACGACGTCCTCCAGGACATGATCAGGGACAACAACGAGTATGCCGAGGACGATTATGATGCCGGCAATGATGAAGTTCCGCCGACCGGCCCCGATGTGATCAACATCGACAATGAGCCGGTTTTCGAAGGAGAGCTCGAGACCCAAGGCCGGGCAATGAAGAGAAAGATGAGCCAAAGGGGCGCCTCATTCACGGCCGAGGAAGACGTGCTCATTTGCGAGTCCTGGATCGAGGTTGGAACCAACCAAATTCTTGGGGCGGAGCAAAGAGGGTCGGCATATTGGGGCCGGTTCACCAAGCGCTACAATGAATGTAGAATCCTACCGCCCCACAACATTCAGACGCAGCGGACGGAGGTATCTATCTCCAAGAGGTGGCTCCACATATCCGCGGAGATGAGCAAGTTTTGCGGCTCCGTTGAAAATGTTCAAGCCCGGCCAGCAAGTGGCTTCGGAGTGAATGAACAGGTGAGTTTTGTGGCTCCTCTTCCCTTGTACAATTTGTATGCCCAGGTGTTGCAAGCTTTGGAAATTATTTTGGTTACTATAAATTTGTATGCCCAGGTGTTGCAAGCTTTGGAAATTATTTTGGTTACTATAAATTTGTATGCCCAGGTGTTGCAAGCTTTGGAAACCTTCAAGAGGCAATACAAGAAGGCCTTCACCTTGACCCATTGCTACCGGGCACTCAAGGACCAGCAGAAATGGAAGGCCCTCTACGCCTCCCTCAAAAATGGTGGACAGCCCCTTGATAAGGGAGAGGACACAACGGAAAAGGAAGGGAGGCCAAGGGGGAAGAACAACTCGAAGGCCAAGTTGAAATGAGATGCAACAACCGTTGCATTGCAAGAGACATTGAACGGGTTCCTAACCCAAAAGGACAAGGCTGCCGACAATAAGGAGGAGAGGAGAGAAAAGGAGCGTCTAGAGAGAGAGACGGCTTCCAAGCTCTTCTTCGAATTGCAGAAGAGGAAACTCGACATAGAAGAAGAAAACGCCTGGACAAGAGCAAGGGAAGCTGATGCAAGAGCCAAGGACGCCGAGGCTAGGGCCATGGAGGCCGAGGCAAAAGCAAAGGACATTGAGCTCGCCCTACGCCAAGAGGAGGCCAAGATCATGGACATGGATCTCTCGGCCTTGACCCCTACGAAGAAGGCCTACTACCTCAAGAAGCAAAGGTACTACATGGGCCGAGATTGATCAAATCTCGGTCGTTTTATTTATGTTGCATGCCGGTGTTGAACTATGGCCGATATGGCCAGAAAAACATAGAATCTGTAATATTTTGGGTATGTATGCAGACATGGCCCTATGAGGCCGGGATTTTATTTTATTTTAGATTCATATGCTTGCTATATACTTCGGCCCCGTTGGGTATGTATGCAGACATGGCTCTGCCGATTTATGATCAAAATGATAAAAACCCTGGCCGGGCGGACTCGATGCGTCGGCCCCGTTGGGCGTAGTGGCCAGAAAGGGGCGGACGTGGGCCGGACACGCGTCCGTTTGCTGGCCCAAACGGACCAAACGCGGACCAAACACGCGTCCGTTTGGGTCGCCCCGTTGGAGTCATCCTTAGTCTTCAGGTCTTGGTGTGTTCCTACTACTGTCACTAAATCGTCCGCATACAAGTCTTGGTAAAAAAACGCACACTCCAAGTTCTGCAAGTGTGTGAACGCACACTCTAAACTAGTTGCACACTTGCAGTGTTAGAGCATCTCCAGTCACATACCCCAAAATCGGTCCCCAAAATGTCCGCGGACGTGTCCGGACGCGTCTGCGGACACTGACCGGGCAGCCCCTAAAACATGCCTCCTACAACCACATACCCCAAAATCTAGCTACCAAATTAATACAAACCATGCAACATCGATCATACTACGTACTACTCCTACTACATAGCTATTCTAGGCTATCCTACTCCTCATCGGGGATGACGATGACCGTCGCCCCTGCCCCTTCGCCGGAGCTGCCGCCCTGTGCCTCGTCACCGGTGCCGCACGCCTTTCCCTCCTCATCAGAGTTGGAGATGGAGAAGGTCGCCGCAGATCCGGCGGCTTGAAGGTCGACGTTGCGGCCTTCCTTCATTGCCGTCTTCGCCTGGAGCTGCTGCTGCTCCGCCGCACGGTGCTCCGCCTCCTCCTGGATCCGTGCCTGTTTGGCCTGGTGCCGGGACTCCTCTTCCTCCATTCGCTGGTAGAACTCCGCACCCGTCATGCGGATGAACGTGGGCTCGGCCTCAAGCTCGACGACACCAACGGCCGCCGTCTCCGCCGCCTGGACCACCGCGTTCGCGGCCCCCTGCGCGTCTGCGTCCGCTTGCGCTTGGGCCGCAAGTGCAGCGACCTCCGCCGCGTCGCGCGCGAGCGCCTCCCGGTGGATCTGCGACCTGTCCTCCGGTGTGAGCATGCCGGTCGGAAGGCGGCGAGAAATGGTGGATGTGGAGGATGGTGGATGTGGATAATGCGGCTAGGGTTTGCTCCGGCCCTCCTTATAGTCGGAGATGGCCGGTAAGACATGAATGCCGGCCGGTAGCCGGTCAAGGTGCCTTATCCGCGTCCGACGAGGCGGTCAAGCGTAGGTCCGCCCTGTCAGCGACCAAGGGGCGGACGCGCCGGACGCGCCCGGGCAGCCCCAAACCCGCCCCAGATATGGGTTGGGTTTGGGGTGTGCCGGACCGCCCGGTCGTTTCGGCTGACTATGGGGAGTGCGGTTGGGTGATGGTTTTTGGGCCAAAAGCCGTCAGGGCTGTCCGCCCGGACGTTTGGGCGGCCTTTGAGGGAGCCGGTTGGAGATGCTCTTAGTAGATCTTCGTGCTATACAAATCTGTAGGACAGAAAACATAAATGATTGGCACCGAAATGCCGGACTTCTTCAAGCAACTCAAGGATTAAAGAAAAATCCAAAGTCCCAGCCAAACCCTATTATATGATTTTTGTACAAGAAAGTACAGTTATTGCTGGTGTGCAGTTGCTCTGCTCCATTTCACATTTGACACAGATCTGGCGGATCGACACAAGGATCGTGTACACATGTGCTTGATTATTTCCTGATTGAATGCTCTTTGGAAGGATTTTGTCCAGATCATGCAAAGATTCTTGAGGTTCCACTGTACTTGTCCTTTGGTCTTTTCTTTACGTTGCAAGTCCATTTCAGGCCCAGCTGCTTTGTACCAAGATGACATAATTTATGGATGTACATCTGTAAGGTCTAAAGCAGTGCCTAATAGTGAATAATTGTTAAGGTTAAGATTTCATTCCAGTGAGAATGATATCTAGGCAGCAAGATTACATCTGTTGCAAAAAGTAAGACAATTCAAAGTATGTATCCCAGTCAAAAGTAAGAAACAAAGGGGGTGTACAAACAAAACGATCCCCCAATAATAACCCTCCCAGTCCTAGTCAAACGAGTGGAAAACTTTGGACAATTCATGACAAAAGTATGGTACCTATCTACGAACAGCTCCAAAAATGCTAGTGCTTCCTAACTTTCTGCACCATGCAAGCTATACAAGAACTAGGGAAAGGACCAACTGAGCTGATCATCTATCTTATGATTCTTATCCCAACATGAAAACCAAGTCCTCGTGCCCAAAAATGACCAATAAGACGATAACGTTTAACTCTTTCGATAGCAACATGGACTGAAAGGTACTCCTCAAATCATGAAGTGCATGCATATGCAGATGATGCAAGGACATGTTCTTGCTAACTTAACATGCTTTTAGCTACCGCTTCAAAACTCTTCTTTTTTAACCAATAGTATATGTCATCACGTGGGGTTCTCTTCTTTTTTTGAAACCAAATAAAAAGAGACAATTCAAAGTGACATGCATGCTGACATTTGCTTCATGACATCACACATTCCAATTTACATGACGATTCTTATCACCACCACCAATGATATGCACAATCTTTCGACATTGCTTGCGGTTGGAATCGGTATACATCTGGCTATGCTAGAGCCTAGATGTGCCTCTTTAATTAGTTATTCCACCCTCTGAATTAGTCATAACGAAATACCATTGATTCTCTCAACAACAAAAATACCATTCATTGAGTACGGGGCAAGGTTTATTTAATCAAATAGAACCACATACTACTATAGTACTGCCTGGAGATCACATACATGCATGCATCCGAGATCCTGAACTTCCCACAGTCAATTCATACCTTTGTGTCCTCTGGAACAATGCAGAGATTATACTACACGTATCAAAGATCTGCAGCAGATCATAGCATGCACGAAAGTAATTGATGTGATTTGCTTCAATATCTTCGGTACAATACTGCTCAGGTTCGTTGAACATGAGCTGCTGCCTGCAGGCCAGTTTAGTATTAATCAGAGGAACACAAACTTACCTACATATTCAGACATGTTTCAGTAGAACTTCTGATACCAAATTGTCAGGTTTCCATGGGGAGGACAAGGTGAAACAAACACATTTTTATCTGATTGATAACGTTTCGAGGCAGAGGCCGGGGCTTCGTTCCCCTTTTGAAGAAAAAATCTGATCGATACACACATGAACAGCATTGTTGACCATGGACCTGTGCGTTGTCACAACTAGAAGGCCTTTCTCCAAGCGATGAAACTTGAGGCAGGGTGTACAAAATTAGCACAAAACAGAGGAATCTGAAATGGTCCGTGAGACGCTAGTACAAGTGCACCAAGTTGTGGCTTGTCCGCTGTGTGTGTACATCGTTCTCTCGCTCCACCGCGACCACAACGCCGCTGACCTGCAGCTTTCCGGTGAGGAAGCGAGGAGGCCCAGGATTCTGACCGAGTGAACGCAGCTCGAGTTTTCTCCGCTCAAAGCTCGTCAGACCAACCATATTATTGCCTCGTCACATGGCCGGGTCGCCAGCTAGCTAGTTTTTCTTTCTGAGAGGCATCACCCATCTCCGGCCGGCCGGACTATATAAAGAGGAGGCCCGTTGTGTTTGTCTATGCCCCGTGCAGGGACAGACACATACAGACAGACAGGCAAAAATTACCTTGAGCAGATGAGCAATTGAGCAGGGTGCTGTTCTTGTGGGTTTGGGTCCTGTGATCAGGAGAGATGACACCGACATCGATCGGATGGATCGGCGGCTTAGCTAGCCCATGTTGTATCCATCAGTTTGAAGTGGGTGTCATCTCGCCTGAACATAGGCCTCACCGTCCCGTTAAAATAGAACAATGAAGACCACAAGCTAACTGATGCGGCTGCCTCGATCGTGGCCTTCTCCGTTCGTTTTCCCCTCCGTGTTTTAGCTTGCAGGTCAGGAGATGCAGCCGTTCTAGCACAAATCTCAGCTGAACAGCAACGCCAATTGGGTTTCTTTTCTCATTTTGAGTATGTTCGACCTTTTTCTGATTTTGCAAGAAGGTCGTTGATCTGTTGGATGTAACCGGCCGGCCGGGTAGGCAGGTATCACCTATACCTTCCCCTGTCAGGTTCTAACTTCAACCTAGGTTGTTTTGCGTCTAGTGACTCTAATCCTGCTTCTTAATTCTTTTTTACTCTCCTCCGCTCTATTATAGGAATCTTTGTTTGCCTTAATTTTTGTTGTTGAATGCAATCTCTCACTGACCCGATGCCATCACTATACTGATTTTCCGCTTATTCCGCAGATGCAACAATGTTATGTTCCTCTGAGGACACGGAGATAGAAGATGCAGAGTAAAGAACGCATGGACTGTTCCTAGGTCGATGCATGTTCACTGCTAAAGAACAATCTTGTAGTTCGTCTCTGTCTGCGTGTTTTTTTTTTAAAGAACGCATGGACTGTTCCTAGGTCGATGCATGTTCACTGGTAAAGAACAATCTTGTAGTTCGTCTCTGTCTGCGTGTAGTAACTGTACTGCTAGTCTTTGATCTCATGTAAACTCTGAATCGATTCATGATTTCATCTTGATGGTATCCCAGCATAGGATGTAGTTGGAGCATATGACCACCAGGTCTGAAGTTCGAACTCCTGAACCACCCATACAAAGGTTGTGTGGGTAATAAGTGAACCATCAGTAAATTGGTCCGCATACTGTATCGTACAAGCCTTGGTCAAATTTTGGGTTGACTCGGCGTTCAAATTGCTCTGCATATATCAGAAAGATACATCAACTCTTCAGTGGTAAACGCACCCCCTTATCTAAAAAAAAATCAACTCTTCAGTGTGTGAACGCACACTGTAAATTAGTTGCACACTTGCAGTCTAGGTGCTATACAAATCTGCAGGACAGAAGAAGTATAAATGACTGACACCGAAATGCCAGACTTCTTCAAACAATAGAAGAATTCAAGACAAGTCCGAGGTACTAGCCAAACATATTCTGTCTCTACTATATAATATGACTTCAGGTGATGGTATGGTATGTTTTTTAAATTTTCAATTTTACCCTTGCATTGTTAGGCTAAGTTAGAAAATATTACCCACCGTGCCACCGGTAAGTGAAAAACGGTTCGAATTAATTTCTTATCCAGAAATCACGGCGCAACTCCCCTGCCCGCTACCACTGTGGGAGGAACGAGGCCGTGTGCCCCTCTTCGTTCCCGAGCGAGCTGCTCGATCCAAAATCCCCATGCCTCGGAGCTAGGGTTCCATCACCCCGCCGCCGCTCCCTCCGGTCCCCCGCTTCCGCTCCCTCCGGTGCCCCGCCTCCGGCCACCGACGAGTCGATGACATGGCAAATTGGGGCCTCCGGTCCGGCCGCATCGCGCGTGTACCCCTCCCACCAAGGCCGCGGCCGGGCGGACGTCGCCGTTGCCACCCCGGGCGAGGTCCATGGGCGCCGCAGTCACATCCGTTGTACGAGCGTGCTCCTCCTTCTGCGTACACGGATGGAGAAGAGGCGGGTGCAACAATGGTTATGGCGTAGGACCCCGCCGCCGTTCTCTAGCCTGCGTGTGCGGCTCTCGGATGCTATCCCGCTACCTTACGTCTCGCCCGGATCTTGACCCAACCGCCTGGTCTGGCTCCCGACGCCGTCGCACCGCCACGGATTCCCCGTCGTAATCGATCTACCGCCGCCTCCGGTGGAACTGCACGCCACTCGGGTGCCCCGAACCGTACCTCCGTGTTGTGGTCTCCCTCCATGGTTGAACCAAGCAGGAGAGGCGCAAGCACACTGGGAGGAGACACCTGATGCGGAGGAGGAGGACGGCGCGCACAAGCGCTGCAAATGCGCTCTCCAAGATGAGACGATTTTGTGTCACACCATCTGAGGTCTTCGTCGCCGCCGAAGACATACGAAGCTCACTTGCATCACAGGTCTTCGCAGCCTGTTAGGTTGATCACAGAGTGGGATAAAGGTGCGAAATTTGCAGGGGGATGTTTTCAATAGAGGATTCTGCTCAGACCGACAGGCTCGCAGAGCTGGCTGCTGCCTTGGGCTTTGATGGTTGGCCGGCAATTCTTCACAGGGTATCTTTTAATTTTGCTTTTAACTAAGTTCTGAAGTGATACAGTACTTACTGAAAATGCTTGAAAACATGATACTCGTGCAATAGGATCTGAGTAAGTCGATATGCACGAGAGAGTGAAATGTTCCAGACCCAAAACTATGCAGAAATTTATTTGTGAAAATATTTTTATCTGATCCATGCTTCTGTTCTTGGAGATATGTTTGTTGCTCATACTAAATTATCTCTCAGATCAATATGAGATTAGATTAAACTCGACATTCAGTTCAGAAATAATCTGAAAGAGTTCGTCCATCATCTAACCAAGAGAATGCACGCTCATGTTCCTGGATCTTTAGTCATATGGTATTTTCTACTGTGCAAGCATGAATGATTTCAGTCCTGAAGCTTATTTCATGAACAAATTGGTCTCTCTTACTTGGCTCTGCACGTCCGATGCAGTTAACGTGAATGGCGACCTAGGCTGTCGGGACAAGCTCAATGAATACAACAAGCCATTCTTTGAATGCAACTATGAATCTCATGGAGAGTTTGATCCTGGCTCAGGATGAACGCTGGCGGCATGCTTAACACATGCAAGTCGAACTTTATGGCATATGTCTTATTTGTCAATTATTTGGTCCCCTGCAAACTAACTGAAATAATGACATTAAAAAATTGGGATGATATCTCCAAGATTTAGCTGCAAGCCTGTAACTGTTGGCGACCGGAAGTGGCAGTGACGACCAAGACAGCGATGTTGACAACATGCGAAATCAACGGCGGTACATTGTCTGGACTCTGGAGCACGAACATGAACACAAGATTCCTACCGGAGTACGTTGTCAGCTTAAGCGCCCCAGCGTGCAACAAATGCAAGGTTAGTGAGTGCCCTGTCTGAAACTCCAAACTGACGCTGCAGTTGTTAGGAGCATTTTTTTATCTCATGTGCTTCAGTGGGAACATGGGTTTCAGAATCATTGGGAGCGACCTCGGAGCTGAAAAATCTTTCACCGGTGTGTCTTGACATATTTCCGAATCTTCTAGCCGAGATTTAGTGGTTGCTGTTATCCCCCAAGATACAGACATTGCAGGGGACTTAGAATCGCGGATGCATCCTTCTATTCAGCAAACTGTACCGGAGGTGGTGGTGTGGTCATCAGGGACCAACATGGTGGCTTCGTCGCAGGCGAGTCCCATTTTCCCCCACATTGCAGATGTTGAAGGCGCGGAACTTCTAGCTTGCCGAAGGGCAGTTTGTCTCGCGAAGGACATGCAGGTGTCTAAGGTGATCCTGGAGTCGGACAATTCCAGTGTGGCGATGAAGCTGATGAAGGAGGAGAAGGATCGATCCATACATGGTCCGTTGATAGAAGATATCAAGTCCATCCTCAAAAGCTTCGATGATTTCCGGGTGTTGGCGATCAGCCGATCGGCGAATGAAGCTGCTCATGCTCTAGCGAAGGAAGGCTGCGTTAATAAAATTTGTAATGTGTGGAGGTTTTGTTCCACCTTTGGTTATTGTAAACAGCTGAACCTGGACCTGGTACCGTCGTAAGTTAACACGCAGCAATTTAAATCTCAAAAAAAAAATCGCTTCAAGATAAATTGCTTTTCTTTGTGTGATTGTCACAACGGCTGCATTTGATTAATGTAATTTTGCGGTTCCTATAATGCAGGCATATACATTTAGCATCCAGCGTCAATAAATATCTTTACAGATTCTCGAAGAAACTTTTTAGTTAAGAAAGAAATAAAGTGTGTTTGTATACGTGAAGTGCTAGGATCTTTGGCTAAACTGATATTCCAAATCGTCCCCTCTACCATTGGTACTTCCACGGTCATGGATAACTACTAGGTAGTTTAGTTCACAATAGGCAATTACTTGGTCCATTCTTTCAATTCATATGTCCTCACACTAAAGTTTTTTTTCGACATCTCAAATGAAGTGGAATCTTAAAAAAATTTAAATACGTGAATTTTCATGTGCACTATTATGTCTACATGTCCATCGAGTAAAAACACTCGAGTGACCGTAGCAACGCACGGGCATTTAACTAGTCTTTGTACTACAGCTTATTTCTACGAGAAAATTTAATTATGAGAGGCGTGCATTGTGCATTGCTCCATTTCGCATTTGACACGGATTTGGCAAATCGATAGAGCGATTCTTTTCCTGATTAAGGTTACAAGTCCATATCAGACCAGCAATTTTGCACCAAGATGAGATGTCTGGCTGCTCTAAAGCAGTGCATATAGCGGATAATTGTTCATGTTCAGATTTTATTCCAGTGACAGGGATGTCTAGGCAGCAAAGTATCTGTCGCAAAAAACAAGACAATTCAAAGTCTGTTTCACAGTCAAAAGTAAGAAACAAATGAGGTGTGCAAACAAAAAAGATTCCGCAATAATTAACCGTCCCAATCCTAGTCAAACGAGTGGAAAACTTGAGGAATTCTTCACCAAAGCATGGTAAATTATACACCTATCAACGAACAACTTCAGAAGTATATCCTAACTTAATACAGTAGGTACACAAGAACTAGAGAATTGAAGGAGCCAGCTGATCATCTATTTTGTCCCAAGTTTTCTTGCACATTTTCACAAGCGTGAAAGATGATCAGGACGATAGCGTTTTACTGTTTCGATAGCAACATAGTCGAAAAGTAGTACTACTCAAATTATCAAGTGTGTATCTCACGGAACATTTTTCTTGCCTTACTTAACATAATCTTAACTTTCTCTTCAAGATTCTTACTTTTAACCAATATATGCCATCATGTGGGGTTCCGGTTATGCGGATAATGGTGTAAACCAAATAAAGGTGACAATTCAAAGTTACATGCTGACAGTTGCTTCATGACATCATACATTCAAACAAACATGATGATTTTATTATCGTCAATAGCGATCTCTCCCCACCGCTTCCGATAGGAATTGGTATACATCTCGCTATGCTACTGGATGTGCCTCTTTAATTAGTTATACCACCCTTTGAATTAGTCACGATGAAATATCATTTAGTTGTGAGCTAAAAATACCATTAGTTGAGTACGCATATAGTACTGCCTGGAGATCACGTACATCAGTACATGAATGTAATGTGAGGACCCCGGACTAGCTGTCCGAAATATCTGATTATGCTTAACACAACGATCCCGTGATCAGTCTGTCGTTGCACATAATCCGAACTGAATACCAAACTTTACATCCATTACAGTACCGAATTAAAATCTTACACATACGGTCATTTAGACCAAGTCTTACATAGGTGCCTTCATGGGCCAATCAGATTATTCAGCGGAAACTACGACGTAGTAGACCAGCAAATCCTAACAACGACCCGACAGGCGGCTGACTTATAGAGATCCCTAGTTCGCATAGAAGTCGCCATACTCCTCTTCGGCATAGTGCTCCTCGAGATCTGGCTAAGACAATAGGTAGGGACGAAACCAATATGAGTACAATTGAAATTGTACTCGCAAACTACCCAACATGAACATGCAGTAGTTTTACTTTTATTTAATAAGACTTTTTATTTATAGAAAACATCTCTATACCTTTATTGAAAAAGGGGTAAGAAGAATTTTGTAACTTTCCTCCAACAATGCACTGTTTTATTTATTTCTCCAAAACTCCTCCTTTTTCCGACCATCGCCCTTCATGGTCAATTTGCCTCCAACAATCTCATACCGATCCTTTGATATAGTTGTATAAAATATTCTCCACTTCATTTTCTTTTTAAAACTCAAAATTTTACAAAAACTTGCACATGGTCGAAGCAGGGCCTCCCAACTATCCATATCCGAGGACTCGGCTATTCGAATAGTTTTACAATCTGCAGAGGTAGCACGCTTTTCTCACATTCATCCGGCAACTCATCTTGTCAGCCACGTCCCGCCATACAAGGTATATGCGAAGTTGAGTCACCGACCATAGCCTGTCCTTTGCTCATGCTAGTATAGGACCCTGCCCGTATGACACTTTCCATCGACACTCAGTCCAGCCCTTCGGAACCTAAGTGTGAGGATTCATAGTTCTGCCCGGCGGTGTATAGGGGACGACCTTCTATCCTCCACCAATGTGCGAGGACCTGGGTCAGGGGTAGGTCACCGAACCATCCCCTCATGGAATGGAGTCATCTCCGTTGTTGAGGCATCTCATACTAATATGAGTAAATTATATGACTACGCTCGTTTCCCATATGTGGGTAAATGTGGTCGCACCGGGTATCGGCTGGTCGACGTAAGTACAAAGACACAATGTGCATTTTTCACAAACATCTCCATTATCCATTTCTTCACTTCAGCACCGACATCTCGACATTCCATAAACCATTTGGGAGTTTTCAAACGAGTTTTGAATAAACAATATTTTTCCCATCCTATAGTTTTAAATAACTAACTTATATTTCTACATAGGGTGGCAAAATAGTTTCTCACATATTTTGAAAAAGGTTTTCAAAATTCTTGCTACTTATGAATAACCCATGTGGACATAGTAGATGCATATATATTAGGGGTGCAAGCTCAGAGAGTAGCTTGCCTTGCTCAGCAAAGTTCCCGGGGTCTTGCTCCTGTTGTTCAAAGTACTCCCCCTCCTCGCAAGTCCCGGCAACGATCTCGTCTAAACGTCAAACAAGCAATACAAACAATCACTACACTACTCAACCAACATCACAACATTACCAATCTTAAACTCAACAAATAGCTACTGCACACACATAAGGCAAAGCAATTTGAGTTCAATTTAATTGAATTAACCATTATTTCATCATGAATTAAATATGGCAGAAACTTAAATGCATAACTCAAGTTCTGTTGGTCACAAAAATACAAACTAAAATTATACAGATAGCTACTGATATTTAGAAGACAACACAATTGGATTTGGATTAATTGGAGATACCAAATTTCCTACACAATTGTTTTATTACAGAAGCTTATTAATCAAGTTTTAGTTACTGCCTAAGTTCTGTTGATCATAAAATTAAATCATTTTAGGGGTAACTGGCACTGATTAAATGTGATCTAACAAAATTGGTCCTAACTCATTTGGATTAAACATTGAACATCTATAATTGTTACAGTGCAGAAGGTTTGATAACTTTAATCTAATGCTAAACAAATACCAATGCTTAATTAATTCTACCAAAATTAGGGAAGCTAAGTGATCACAGTACTAAGCTAATAAAATTGTATTGGAATTATTTGGGTTATTAGAACATCAGAAACAAACAAGTTTATATTTTAAACCTTCTGTGGCACTTTTAAAACTACACTTTAATCATTAATCTAAACAAGATGAAACCACTTGGGTTGGTTAAACAATTTCATAAGCTATCCAGATAATTTTGATTTGATTTATTTGGACTTATAAATCTCGAGATATTGAATTTCAAAGTTGGATCCAGTACTGATTTTTCCAGGAAATTTACATTAGAAAACTTCTCTGTTCTGGATAATGTTGAGATCCCTGACGGGTGGGGTCCACTCATCAGTTACTCAACAGATAAAAGTCTCCCACGCTGGTTTTGTTTAAAACACTGACAGTGGGGTCCACCTGTCAGCGTCGCATCTAACTAAACTAGCTCGCAACCGTTGGATTAGAAATCCACGGTGCACGTTCCAAAACATCGGCGATGACCACAACTTGGTGGCGCCGCCGTGCCAGAGACGGCGAGGGTGGACGGGGAAGCACCTGGGGTGGCTAGCGACGGCAGAGACGGTAGCGTTCGGTGACGGAGAGCTTGGGAGGTTCGTGGGGTGAGCTGCGCTTGTCGAAGACGACCCGAGCGTCGACGACGAGCTTCTCTGCTTCCACGGACGCATCCCGACTCCGGCGAGCTCCTGTCGATGATCCTGTGCACAATACAGAGGGGAGACGAGGGCGGTGAGTGCGGTGGTGACCAACGTGCAGTGAACCAGAGAGAAAAGAGGGAGAGAGTAGCAGCACGGCATGGCCGTGATCGTCTTCAACCTTTGGCTCCGGCAGCACTTGGCCGTGCTCGAACAAGGCAGCGAGGGCTGCGACTGCGTGCTCGCCCTCCTGGCGGTGCACAAGCGAGTGGAGAGTGAGGGAGTGACAGAAGTGTGGCGTGGAGAAAACAAGAGGGCTCGGTGGGGTTTATAAGGAGGAAGTTCGGTCCATGGTGGTCACGGTGCGGGAGGGTTACAGAGAGTGGGAGAGCTCGCCATTGGCGGGCGAAGCTGTGCGGGCACGTCGATAGACGCGTGAGAAGGCAGTGGAGCAAGAATGGTCACGTGGGGATGAGCACAGCAAGCTCGGAGTGGTGACGGCCGTGGGCGCGCAGACGGCGTTCGACGGAATGCAAGCGTCATTGCTGACCTCGCTGGGCGATGCCACTATGTCCTGGGGGCCGCGGGGAAGCTGGGGAGAGGCTGGGAGGTACTGTGCTGACGAACGGTGCAGTGGAGGCTCGAGGTCGTCAGCGATGACCTCGCTCGGCCATGGGCACGGCGCGCACGGGCGCGATCAAAGGCGCACGTGTGCTGGGCTTCTAAGGCGATCTTATCTAGTCTAGCAGGAACTGAGGGGTGAGGGGGATGGAGTGGCACGGTGCTGGGCCATCGCGGTGTCCTCCTTCGTCCTCCTCCATAGTGGCGGCCACGGGCGGCATGGGCGCGAGCTCCTGCCCATGGCGGCGACTCCAATCGGTCAAATTGCACATTTCCAGCATGCTCTGACTAGTGGGGGTGGTGAGTGGGGTGAGAGGGAGCAGGTGTGGTGAGAGGTTTGCTGAGATTTGCTTGAATTTGAACGAATTTGATTCGGATTTGGGAGGAATTCCTCTGTGCCCACAAGGTGTTCGATGAAATGTCTGAACCAAAATCAATTTCAAATTTCTGCAAATTATTTTCATAATTTGCTTCATATTGATTTATCAAGGTTTGTGGTCCTGTTGGGTTATTTATTGGGTAAGTATAACATGGTGCACTTTGATGATCTAAAGAGTTAAAGAAAGAAAATAGAATTTTAATTTAGATTTTTGGAGAGTATCTTTGGAGAGGGAAAAGTTGTAGGAATAAAATGAGAGTGATTATATTATCACTTCTCTAAATTTTGTGTGAAGGAAATATTGGTTTCTCACTTTGAGAAATTTTTATGCCACTTGCCACATTGTGTGATTGTTTTAACTTTTATTTTTGTTTTCAATTTTTTTAATTTGAACAAACAAACAACACAAGCAACAAGGAGCAATCAACACACATCAAGCAACAAAAGTTTTTGTTGGTTCCAAATTTTTGACTAATACAACTTATTATAAATTTGGGATGTTACATGTAAGATCCTGAACCTCCGAAGCTCCGACAGTCACATCATACTTTTCTGTCCCTCGGAACAATCCAGAGACTATATTACATGTACGAAAGCAATTGATGTAATTCTCTTCAATATTTTCAGTACAATACTCAGGAGCTTCAGGCCGGTTCTGTGTTAAAGAACACAACTTCGTATTGCCTATATTTCCCACTGAAAAAAATAGCAAGATATATCCCCGCTAATAGCACGCTATAGCGTCATGTGAATGGTCCCGCTAAATTGATCAGTGTACAATGCTCGCTAATAGCACGCTATAGCGCGAAATAGCACGCTAATAGCATATTTTAAGGTCGGCGCTATTTTTATGTAGCGCGCTATTTTTTCCTTGATATTTCCACACATGTTTGGGTAAAAGCATTGATACCATCATTGCCAGGTTTCTCTGGGGGTGACAAAGTGAAAACAAAATCATTTTTATCTGATAGATAGATACAGATACGAACAGCACTGTTTGACCATGGACCTCTAGGTTGTCACAGGATGAAGGCCTTCCTCCATCCAAGCGATGCCACTTGAGACAGAGTGTACAAGATCAGAAACAAAAGAGAGGAATCTAAAAATGGTCCATGAGATCGAGGGCACCAATTTGTCCATTGTGAAGGCCAGGACAGGACAGCGCCACCAAGTTGTTGGCTGTCCGCTGTGTGTGTACATCGTTCTCGCTCAACCACAACCACGACGCCGCTGACCTACAGGGTGTGGAAGCGAGGAGGCCCAGGCTTCTGAAGTTCTGATCGAGTGAACGCACGAGTTTTCTCCAGTCAAAGGTCGTCGGACTCAGGCAATCAAGTATGCCTCATCACATGGCCGGGAGTCACCGAGACATCACTCCCCCGTCCTCGGCCGGCCTATATATGGTGGCCGTTGTGCTTGTCTATGCACCGTGCAGGGACAGACAGGCAGACAACAATACCTTGAGCAGAGTGCTGTTCTTGTGAGGGTTTGGGTCCTGTGATCAGGAGAGATGACACCAACATCGATCAGATGGATCGGTTTAGGCAGGAGGACATGTGTATCCATCCGTTCGAAGTGGGTGTCATCTCGCCTGAACATAGGCCTCACTGTCCCTGAAAGATAAGTTCCATCATTCAGACTTGATCGCGGCTTTACGGAAGAAGAAGACCACAAGGTAACTAATGCAGCTCATCTTGGCGGCCTTCTCCTTTCGTTTTCCCCTCCGTGCATGTTGTCGCTTGCAGGTCCGGAGATGGGGTCGTTCTGCCATCAAATGTTGTAGCTAAGCAGACGGCATCAATTTCCCCTTCCGGTTAGTGTTACCTTCATATGGTTCACACCTCGCTCTTACTACGGCAATCTCTGAAGAACACGCACGCCTACGGCTTTGCTTGAGTGGAAGTGTCCGTTTAATGCTGCTATCGTTTGATACTGCAGTAGAAGGAAGCCGGGCAAATCTCAGCTGAGCAGCAACGCCAGTTTGGCATCTTTGCTCATTGTGAGTGACTTTCTGACTGCAAGAAGATTGTTGACTGTTCATTCACCGGGCGGCCGACTGGCCCCCTGTCTTCCAATTGGTTCTGACTTTTCTGAGTTGAACCTTGGTCATCGTGCCGATAGTATTGCTTCCTTAATTGCAGGCAATTCTGTGTTTGCCTGATTTTTATCCTATTACAAGTTTTTGGGTTTGCCTGATTTGTTTCTGTTGTGTTTGTGTCGAATATTATGTACGAGTTGGGTTACGTTTGGACTTAGAGTTGTATTAGGTGTGGATATGATACGAGTAGTGTTCGAGTCGAACTCTTGTACCTTGGGCCTCCCATATAATGAGGGGAGCATCACACGATGTAACCAATGACGACTTGATAGCAACAGACACGCAGGGGGAGCCGGTGGCTTGTGCCGGCGCCTAGGACGGCCAGGGTTGCGGTATCATTGGGAGGAGCGCCCGTAGTCATGCCCCACAAATATCGGTGTCGGTGTCGTCATCGTGCTGTAATTGCTTCGTGTTCTCGGTAGATCAATTATGCGCCTACGACGGTAACAATTGGTATCAGAGCGTGGTTGAAGGTCGCGGATTGTTGATCCAGAGGAGTCGCGGAGTTCGTCCGTGGAGCTGACGTATTCGTCATCGTGCTGCGCCAACAAATCTCGGTGTCGTTATCGTGCTGTGATTGCTTCGTGTTCTCGGTAGATCAATTATGCGCCTACGACGGTAACAATTGGTATCAGAGCGTGGTTGAAGGTCGCGGATTGTTGATCCAGAGGAGTCGCAGAGTTCGTCCGTGGAGCTGACGTATTCGTCGAGGCAACGACGGAAGACCGATGGCGATGGAATCGAACTGCGGCAGAAGCAATGGAAACATTAAGTGCATGTAGCGACAGAGTTCTACTCGACGAGATCGGATCATATCAATCCGATGCGGCGGCGGCGGAATGATCTAGGTGCGGAGGCCCGAGGGCTCATCTGGAGACTCGCGGCCGTGGCCCAGGGGCATGCAGCGGTCACACCAGGCTAAAGGCCCATGTGAGCTGAGGTGACCAGGTGTTGAGAAGATGCAAAAGCGCAGGAGAGGCCAGATCGGCCCTAGAGGAGCTCAAGCGGGCCCAGGTAATAGTCTAGGCGAGATTCTCTCGCGGTAAGGACTAGCATATGTGGGCAGATCGGATCGTGCGCAGTGCTGCTGAGCAGGTCGAGGCGGTTAGAGCATCTCCAAGCGGAACCCTCAAATTCGGCCCCCAAACTGTCCGCGGACGCGTCCGGACGCATCCGTGGACAGTGACCGGACGACCCCCATAGTTGGGCTCCTACAACTACATCCCTTAAAATGTTGTCCCCAAACTCATGCAAGCCATGCAACGTCGATCCGATACATACCGGATCCGCATTACAAAACATAGTGGTTCAAATTCAAATGAAACAAACAAAGTTCAAGTTGTCCGATATATGGGGCGGAGTGATCTCTTCTTCTTCAAGGGGCGGTTCCACCGGAGGCATCTAGGCTGAGGTCACGGTCGGAGATCCTCTTCTTCATCATGAGGATCTACTTTGCGCTAGGCTCATCCAAGAGGGAAGCGTCTTGGAACATAATCCTTTGTTCCTCGATAATTCTTGCAACATTGACTTTCTCTTACTCCATCGCATAGTCATCCGCCATGTTCTTTTGATCTAATTGGACCTTCATCCAAGCCTCCTCCTTCACCAATTCCAACCTCGCCCCCTCAATCTCCATCCTCTCCTTGAGTCGGAGGCGATCAAACTCCATTCTTTCCCTTTGCAAAGCCAAGAAGGTGTCATACCTCTCGGCCTTCTTGTCCTCTCTTTCTTTCTCCAACTTGTGCATGGATTCATCCTTCTTTGAGAAGATGTCCTTCCATGTGGTGGACATCTTCGTGGTGGCACCGTCTCGAGCCACCCGATCCTTCTCTTACCTCCTCCCCATCATCCTCTTGCGGCCACTTCCGGCTTCGGACGGCCCATCTTCTTCATCAAGTCCAATTGGGATGGAAGAGCTTGATCCATCATTGGTCATCCATTTTTTAACCGGATTCTTGTGATAATCATATTAGGAGATCCACTTGGGCTTCCCGGTCAACTCTAGCCAACAATGTGCCATGGTGAAGGGTTTGCCCTCCGTTTGATGCTACAAAGTGGAGGCCAAACCGGTCTAGCAAGCAAACGAGTAGAGCAATTAGAGCAATGAAATGTGATGAAATGAAGAGATGTCAATGAAACAAGTAGAAGAAATTGCTTACATGGGAATTCACATTGACACCACTTTGATTCCGATTCACCACTTGTGCATGAAAGCCACAAAACTTATTCACACTTTTTTGGATCGAAGCCCACCTATATTGGAGAGAACCGGCGTTGCGATCGGACACAATCGGGGTGGGTTGCACATATTCCTTTTGATGATGGAAGTGGGCATGTATTTTCTCCCACAATCGGGTGCCCTTTTGCTCGGTTCCACATATAGCATCCATGCTTGTGGCTAACCAAGCTCGGCAAAGTAAAACATCTTCGAAAGTTTGTACGAAGTGCCTCTTGGCGTGTACACCTTCTTGGCCTTCGCCTTCTTCGTCGTCGCAACGTCCGCCGGCTCATCCTCACCCAAAGTGTAAAAGGGAGGAAGTGTGGATGCCGACGGCTCCTGCGATGGTGGATCGACCCCATTTCGGATCAATTCCATCATATATTCATCCTAATCATGCTAACAATTACACTACGGAACTAAAATTTACTCGGAACTATGCAATTCGGATAGAAATTCATACACCAAAGTCCAATTGACTTCCGTCGAATAGGTTGTGGGCGAGTTGGTTGTCGGTGACGCCGGAAGAAGCTCGCGTCCGCTGGAGCGGCGGAGACTCCCCCACCACCTCCTCGTCCTGCGTCGGCGGCACCTGCGACGGGTACTCATCCGTGATGAGGCACAGCTCCTCCCGGTTCGTCGTCGAGGACGGAGGCGGCGCCGGCGTAGGGCGCCGGACCACGGGCACTGGCGTGGTCATCACCGGCTCCTCCTCCTGCGTCTCCACGTTCGCAATCCTCTCCGCCTCCTTCTTCTCCCGCTCACGTTCGCGCTGCTTGCGGCGACACGTCCTCCGCGCCACGGTCTCCGGCTTCAGCGCCGAGTCCGTCGCCTGTTCTACGGTCTCGGAGGATGCACCCTTCTCCGCCGAATCGATGGCTCCTTCTGCCTCCATCCGAATTTGTAGGTGGACGCGGCGGGAGGAATGAAATGAAAATGGCCGGCGGGAAGTTGAGGCAGAGCAGAGGATAAATGAAATTAGCTGGCGCCAAAATTTGGTGTTTCAAATTTGGTGGAGCCGCCTTGCCAGATCCGACGTGGCGGACGCGTCCGGGCGGCCCCAAACCCGCCCTACATATGGGCTGGCTTTGGGGTGTGCCGGACCGCCCGGACGTTTGTGGAGCCTTTGGGAGCCGCGGTGGGGTGGCTGATTTCAGCCCAAACCGCGTCCGGGCTGTCCGCCTGCACGTTTAGAAAGGGTTTGCCAACCATGGTTGGAGATGCTCTTAGCTTTTGCAAAACATGTACGTGAGTACAGAGGGAAAAAAAGAGCAATCTACAACATGTGGTGATACGTGGCAAGGGGCAAACAATGTGATAAAGAAAGGTGCATGGGGAGTTGTGAGAGCGCATGCTAGGTGCGTCCACGAAGCTATCAGAGAGCAAAATTTCTTTTGGCTGTGATGCTATATGTACACGTGGTTTTACATGAGGTTGGTAGATTGGCGGCGTGCATATAAGACTTGGAGAAGTTTGAGGTGCCGTCGTGAGGATAATGCATACACAGGGTGCCAGGCAGTACGCGGAAGGTGGATTAGGCACAAGGTGGAGCATGGTTGCAGTCGGATATGTTCGGCTGGGTCGGACTGCACAGTCTGACACATCGACTGGTGGTCGGTCGGACAGAAGACGGTAAAGATCGGCGACAACGACGTGGGAGCGTGAGGGCTGATGGTGTCCGAATTCTGTGGCGTGGAAACACGTGGTGCATGGTTATGCGTGCTTCGACATGCATTGATGCGGGGTTGATTCAAGATGGCGTACGCATGGGATCTTGAGGTCGACGGGGCGTGGGGTGGACTGATCATCTAGCAAGGAGTAATGTTGAAGGTGGAGCTGGATTCTTGTGGAGAAAATTCCACTCGGCTGATGGAGGGGCTACGGTGTAAGCATGCGGAGAGTCGAAGTCTAATCAGCGGGAAGGCGAGAGGCACGTGATCCGGACTGGAGCTCAAGGTCTAGAGAGATGTGTGGAACTCGGCATCGGTCGGGTATGACTGATGGTTGTCTGCAGTGGGGCCTAAGGTGGTGTGGGTTAGCGACCCAGGAGATCTTGGCCAAGATTACAGATGCTCGACGCGGTAGTAGCGGCGAGGCGTGCGGTAAGCACGGGACACAACGACAGACCAGGGCACAGGAGGTCAGATATGTGGTCAGACATGTATGCATGGGTGCTGAAGCCGTGTTGGCGAGTATCGGATTCAAGTTGGTGACTGTTCTATCGGGATCGACGTCAAGTTATGGACAAAACTCAGCCATGGGGAATCTAAGAAAGAGTTGAAAAGTCTAAAATGTCGGAAGATTGAAGAGTACATGGCCGTATATTCTGTGATGTTCAGTGCACATGGCAAAGTGCGGATGCCTAGATACAGAAGGAGACAGAGTGCTATAGCTGTGGGACATGTAGAAGACTATCCAGGATGAGACGACTGTGAATTTGACTCAGGTTGACTAAAAGGCGACGGTGAAATTCCTTCAAGTTGGAAACACTTTCACGTAGATCGGTGATCGGTGTGTGATGATGTTAAAATGGAAAGAATGGACTACAGTTGCACGTGGAGTCACGTGGAGTCTGGGAGTAGCAGCGAAACTCATGGAAGACAACTCAAGTCCGGAGTACATGGAGGTTTGACGCATTGACGAATTCAAGGTGGTGGAGAATATTCGCCGAGGCGGAGTTTGTTGTGTTTGTGTCGAATATTATGTATGAGTTGGATTACGTTTGGACTTGGAGTTGTATTAGGTGTGGATAGGATACGAGTAGTGTTCGAGTCGAACTCTTGTAGCTTGGGCCTCCCGGATCACCACACGATATAACCAATGACTACTTGATACCAACAGGCACGCAGGGGGAGTCGGCGGCTTGTGCCGGCGCCTAGGGTGGCCAGGGTTGCGGTATCATTGGGAGGAGCGCCCGTAGTCATGCCCCACAAATGTAGGCGAGTTCGCCGAACTGCGTTAACAAATCTCGGTGTCGTCATCGTGTTGTGATTGCTTCGTGTTCTCGATAGATCAATTATGCGCCTATGACGGTAACAGTTTCAATTGCAGGCAATTCTGTATTGTCGGGGGGAAGACAATAACGCATAGCAAGGAGAGATTGGATGGGGGTCGCGAGCAAAGACGATGCGCCAAAGCTGCACCGATGGAGAGAAGATTAGAGGGTTAGGATGCTCCGAGTGGGAGCTGAGCACACGCCGGAGAAAGAACTCGTGACGCCCAGTAATCATAGAGATGTTCAAGGGTGGTGGCATCGTAGGTGGTCAGGACGATGTGGCAGTGTGGCGTTTCGGCGTCGTCGGCTATGGACCAGTGACATCTACAATGTGTTTGTTTCAGTCCCTATCCTTAATTGGCTGGTGGTAACAAGTTTTTATTAGGTGGTTATCCTGTGGTTGACTTAGGGAGTGTTTGGTTTTTTGCGTGCTCTCGGGTCAGGCCCGTGGATGCAAAAACTGGGCTAGGGGTACGCGGCGTCTGAATAAGCTAAGCGTTAAATAGTACTCCCTCCATTTGAAAATATAAGTCTTTCTATTCTTTCTGACTTTGTACTAATTCAGACTTATGTAGATATCTTTAGTGTTTTAATTTACTCAATTAGAAACGAATCAGCATAAAGTTAGAAACGCTAGAAAATCTTAATATTTAGATACGGAGGGGTAAGTAATTACCAACCCATTCTTTGCCGCTTAAATATCCTGGCGCTCGTGGGCTTATCTTGGGCTGTGTTGCAGCAGCTCCATCTTCGTTGACACCTTGCTACTGGGCCGGCCAGAAATGATGCGAGCGCGACACGCTGCTGAAAACTGCCACAAGTCTGTCTTCTCGGTGGAGCCTCCGCAGTCCACACTCGACATCACTTCCTCCGCCCAAAATCCCAAATCCCCACCGATGGAGGCGGAGCGAGCAAGGTCCGGCGATCTACCTCTCCTTCCTGCCACCTCTTCGCCGGGTGAATCGAGCTCCGTCGTACATCGCCTCTCATCTCCTCCCTCTCTCAGTTTCAGGTGCGTTTGCTTTTCCCCCACACTAAGGTATCTCTCAGATCCTGCTGCTGCGCTTTGCAGGATGGATTGGTCCAATCTCGGGGACGGGCCGGCGGGGATGATTGCCGAGCGGGTCCTCGCCAACGACGTGGCGGACTACGTCCGCTTCCGCGCAGTGTGCCGCCCCTGGCGGCAGTGCTCCGCGGACCCGCGCGCACACGGCGTCCTGGACCGCCGCTTCCACCCACGCAGATGGATCATGCTCCGGGAAAAAGTCGCCGACCCCGACCTCCGCCGCCTCCTCAACCTCTCCACCGGCCAGTGCGTTCGGGCGCACCTCCCGGATCTCCGCGGCCACGACGTGTGCTCGCCCACCGTCGAGGGCCTCCTCGTCCTGCTCAATAGGCGCACTTACGCCGTCCGCTTGCTGAACCCGCTCACGGGCCAGGTTGCCGATCTCCCACCGGCGACCACACTTTACCCGCTGGATAGGCGCGCCATGTACAACTTTGATCCCAGATTGGATTTCGAGGTGTCAGGCGCTGGCCTTGTTGATGACGCCACGGTCGCGGTCCTTTTGGAGGAGATCCAAATGATCGCCGTCGCTAAGCCTGGCGATGAGAAATGGACCCTGATCAAACAAAGCATCTTGCTCAAGCCAGCCATATCATTTGCAGGTCGTTTCTATTGCACCTACGGCTCGGATATCATGATGGTGGTTACTAGAGGCAACCAGCCACCGCAGCTGGTGGTGGCTGCCAAGATCAATCACCAGTATTCCGGGACAGCGAGCACAGTGCATCTGCTGGACAATGACGGGGAGCTGATGTTTCTCAGCCGTGCCCTCAGGAACAGAATTGGTGGAGTAGAGGACAGATTTGGTGAAGAAGAGGACTTCCCTGCTGGAGCAAGGAACTTCATGGAATATAAGGTATCTCGGGTTAATTTGGATGCCGGGAAGACACAACCTATCAGTGATCTTGGTGGGCGTGCTGTATTTATTGGGTCTAGTCGTGCAATTTCTGTTTCCCCTTTGACATTCCCCACCATTAGGAATGACTCTGTCTATCTTGGAAAAGACCATAATCTTGAAAGCACTGGACCGCACAAGCTTGTGGATGGAACCGGAACCACCATGAGCTTTGGCGAAGGCAGTGGCATCACTGAGGCTTGTGGTTTCAACAATCAATATGGACCTCATAGTATCGTTGACTATCTTTCCCAGTGTGTTACGAAGGGCGCATAAGACTCATTTGCTGAAGAGGACGTCTCAGAATTAGATGCTGAACAAAACTGCATAGTATGCTGAGAACGTGTAGTAGCTCAATAAAATGTTGTGTTGTCTTCTCATGCTGAGGAAAATCTAGTTGGGTTTTTATTCGGATGATCTCTTGAAGCCGAATGCTTTTGCTGTTGCAATAGTTGATAGTTTGTCATGTTTTGTGTAGTTTGGTTCAATACTTCTAGCTTTGGCAGTTTTAACCAGTAACAACGTGTGGATACTTTGTATATCTAATTATTATGCTTGATGAGATCATAATTTTGTACAATCGTACCTACTGAAACTTGTTGCGTACCATGCCATTGACGCAACAGATTGTTGCTTCAGGTTCAGTCTGTGAAGCTTGCAATCCTGAATCCAGTTCACTTTATTTGCCTACTCTTCTACGCAGACTAGATTGTCTCCTGCAAACATGTCTCATATGATGTAGCAGATGAATTAATTTCCTGCTATAGAACACAGGTAGTGCAAACTGGTGGCCCTTCAACAGACTTTGTGGTTTCTGTCCCAGTGGAATTATTTTCTTTTCATTTGCTATTACCGATTTCCGACTATTTGGATAATTTAGTTAGATGTCACTAGTGAGGTTTACTCCTCACAAATTTAGTTAATTTTCGTTATGTGTTTAGAATATGTGGTGTTAATCTGATGGTTTAGATTGGAGTTTATTGCAAGGTGACTCGTGCAAAACTTGGTGTCCAGGAAAGTTCTTATAGAAGCTTAATGACTCTGTCAGCCTGTCACCTTGCTTGGTTCAAACTGGTTTGTCCTGCATCGTTTGTTGTATTACTAATTTATCATGACGCTATACTCTTGCAACGGTAGTAGATTGTGGTGTTTTTAGACGTTTCTACAAGTTTCCTGATGCTAGCGTATCGCTTATTGGCCATGGCAGGAAATATAACCATGCCCCTGGATCCTGCTGTAATGGTTCACATTCATGGATTGCTGTGTATTAATCTCTTACATATCTCTTCCATAGTCAGGACTCAGGACACATTTTCTGTTATGTAAAAAGAACATAGGATGGGTACACGAATTAGTTGGAAAATCAAGATAGATCGTTAGACATAAACTGTGCTAAAATGACCTTCAGAAAGAAGGGAAAGGCAGGAAGATATAATAGTGAAGCTCTAGGGAATGAGAATTCAGAATGTTCCAAGGAGTACAGCAAGCGTACAACCATAAACTGAGCAGAAGAGCTGCCTAAAATACGCCCTCCATTAATAACTTTGAACTGTAAGCACATGAAAAAAGAAGCAGAGTTCAGTCTCAAGAGAGCACACTGCACATATGACAGTTAGAACTCGCCTCCAGAATGACGTTAGAAGACTACGTTGTGAAGGCCATATTGTGTGTTGGAGGGCGCACTGCACATATTGATCTCTCCTGCTGTAATTCCTCAAGAAAAAAACATGTGTCGTGTGCACTATACTTATTTGGACCACTTTTATACGTGATGAACAAACCTCACATCAGCACATTGGGAACAGTCTACACGTTTCGAAATAAAAACTTACAACATGATAGTTGCGTGGACAATGAGTTTACACTAGTGGTGCAACAAAATTTCAAATGGTCCACCGTGTGCATTGCATTTGTCAAAATTCGTCTAAAAAGTTCAAACTTGTACACAAAATTGAGAAGTTACACTTAATTAAGGACACTCGGAAGCGATCGCCAAAATGAAACCAGATCGTCAATCTGCATCTCAGTACAAAGGAAGATAAAGATCTACTCGTTTATGACTGCCGAAACAAAAATTTACAACATGAAAGTTTTGTGAAACGACGAGATGAACCTGCTCCTCAAAAGAAATTTCAAACGTTCTATTGTATGCGTCAAATGTTTCAAATACGTCTTAAATAGCTCTGAATATAAAACACGAAATTGAGGAGTTACAATTGACGAAACTCAAATCCTATGACGAGAATGGAATCATAATATTGATGGGCATCATTTTCGTGTACAGCTTATTTCGAATTGAAACACGAATGTGCAGATTAGAGAGAATTAGATGAAGGAGATTAATAAATGTGAATAGAACACACCATGCTAGCTACCTGGAACCCTAAAGTACGAAAGTGATTTCGCTCTTTGGCCCGCAAGAGGGTGGCTCCACAAAAACGGTTGAATTGTGAGTTCCTTCGTAACGAGGTTGTAGGGTTCTTGCGGGTGCCAAATGCTTGGGCAACTTGATACCGCGAGAGTAATCGCGTTGTAATAATTCCGGTCACAAAAACTTGCATTCTTGCAATCTTCTCCCTTAATTAATATAAGGGGCAAAGCTTTTGCCCCTCGTTTAAAAAAAAGGTTGTAGGGTGTTTTGAGTACTGTGCGGGTCAATTTTTCCCGATAGCTGAGCCAAGCAAACAATACGAATTTGCATCCACACGGACTAGCTAGCTAGAAGAATTGCTACCAACCAAACACACCAATCGTGAATCCCATATTTCTTAGAAAAAAACTTTCCCAATATTTGCCAAGGGGAGCTCCTACACGGTCATCGACCATGACCACAATCAACTTGTCGACACGTGCTCCCACGTGGGCCCACCCACGTTCTTTCTCCCCTTATCTCCTCGCTCACCCACGTTCTCTTGCCCCCACGCACACATCTCTTGTGTCTTCTTTTCTTCATCGCCATGGCCCCAAGAGAGCTAGCAAATAGGAGAACTGAGTCGAGGCCGACACGGCATGCCGCGGCGGGCCAGACTCCGACAAGGAAGAAACTTATCATTAGGGCTTGGGGGTGCAGGTGGATGCCATCATCTGAGAAGAAGGGGGGCTTTAGTGGGATCGATGGTCGGGCGACTAGAAACATGTGGAGGAGGCAGCTAGGGCAGTGTGGGACGGCGAGGCTAAAGCATGTGGTTCGACCGGTGGTTGGTGGGCGGCATCACTGCTTCTCTCCTCCCCCTCCTCTCCGGTGAAGACGACATCACTGCTTCTTTTCACCCCTTCTTCTCCGTCGCTATCTACAAAAACACGACAAAAATAGACGTGTTTCGAAAATCACTTGTGGGCATGGGTGATGCCTGCCATTGGCAGCCCGACCTAGATGGCCCGACCCGGTCAGCCGGACCGGGATTGCACATCGTGTCGGGTTTGAGCCGAGCCGGAAAAGCGATTTCGGCTCGAGTCGGGCCAGGCCTGATGAGGGCATCACACTGAAGGTTGGCACGCTAGGACAATCAACAACATCTAAGTCTAAGGCTGTGTCAACAAAGGCCTGCGTGCCTAACGTGGCCGAACTCCACTTGGAGTCGGTTTGTATCCTTAGGAGTCCAAGTTGAGTAAGAGTCCGGTTAAGGTAGGTTTGGGTTCAGTGACTCCTACCCCTTTGTCCTATATAAACAAAGGGGGTGTCACAATATTAGGGGAGTTGAATTTAAGGTTAAGAACATCTTCACGTTGCTTGCTGGATTCGTTCCTCATCTTCAGGTTGCGTGGATCACTCACATGATTGGAAGATTTGTTATTTGCTGGTCTTGCGGTGAAAGATCGGGCAAAACTCTAGGATCATCCGTTTGATCCTTATCATGTGGTATCAGAGCGCTGGGTTTATCACCGCGAGTTGTTCTCGTTGAGATCGATCTGCTGTTTTGCAAACTTTTGTATTGATTTTGCGAGAATGGTTGGCACGTTGAGACGACGAGTTTCTGATCTCAGCTATTGTTCTGTTCTCGTCGAGTTTCTTGCGGAAAGGTTTCCTGTTCGTCAATTGGGGAGCAGCGTGTGGAGCAGGATCTCGTGGGAGAATAGGAGCGGAAAGACCTCCGGGACATTCGTAAAATTCTGGTGCGGATGAGAACTTGCCCGTGGCAAGATGGTTAGGAGGGTGGTTGTACCCCCAACCCACTAGAGTTCAAACCCCAGGTTTGACGCTGGTGTTTCTCATTTAGGCGGAATATTCTTCAGTGGGAGGCGACGTTCCCGTCGACAGCGAGGCGCTCGTGGAGACTTCGTCAATCTCAAGACCCAACCGCCGGCTCAGTCTCTCGGAGGTGCTCATAGGGGTAGGGTGTGCGTGTGTGCGTTCATAGGGGTGGGTGTATGCGCGTGTATGTGAGCGTCTGCGTTGTACTGTGTTTCGCAAAAAAAAAAATCTGGTGCGGATCAGATCGAAATCCGGCCGGAAAAGGGAAGTGCAGATTGTCCAGATCGGATCAGAAATATACAAGGCAGGTTCGGATCTAATTAATACGTGGAAGAAGGAAAGAGCAGATTGCTACGTATCCAAATCGGATCAGAAATAATCAGGTGCGGATCTGATTGTTACGCGAAAGAAAGAAATAAAAATAAGACTAGTCATAGTGGGGAGTAACATTGAGTGGTAACATACTTATGTTACTTACCTATTGTTACTATCTCTATAGTGGTTAGTAACTTATTTGTGATGTCATGCATGATAACATTTATTGGGTTGTAGACTCATTTTGCCTTAGGTGTGTGATGTTCCGGTTACTAGCTATGTTACTCCAAGCTCCTCTTTCCTCATTAATTACTTGCCACATCATCTTTTTTGCCTACGTGACATTGAAGTTACTAGCAATGTTCCTCTCACTATGGCTAGTCTAAGAGGAAAGAGGAGATCTCGGATTTAATTTTTCCGGATTTTGTGGGTTTAATTCTAGACATACAGGAAAGGAAAGAACATATTTGGTGCAGATCCGAAATTTGTGGTGAACGCCAGGAGAAGTTTCTTACGTGCAAATTGTATCGGATCCAGCTATTCTGTACACTAGGTGATTGCCCGTGCGTTGCAACGGGGCATAAATATTCTATTGGTTTAACACTAATCGTGTCAAACATGTAGTTTTTGGATTCTTGTGCACATCAAGCATCATTATATATGGTTGTGGCAAATATAATGTACAACCCACTGGATTTAACATAAACATCAAAGTTGAAAACTGCATTCCAATACAGTCCCCGCATAAAGAGAAGTATTCCAAATACATTAAAGATTGCAATTCGATGTCATATTCTCAAGGGCCCAATTAATTATGCTTATAACTAAGATCTACTCCCTCACATGTTTAAGATATAAAAATTGAAATGACAATTTTCAATGTGCATAGAAACAAAAAAAAGGCTATATCTGCAACTCTTTTTCTCGTACAAAACTCGGTAAGTACTCGGTCCCTTTCGGCCTCGTTGTGTCAGAGCCTATGTCATCTTTTTTTTAGAACAGTGACACAAATCATTTGGATATTTCTTTGTTATAAGTCACAAAATACTTTTTCAGCAGATAATTAACATATTACTCAGTGTATTACTACTACATTGGCAAGAACTTGGTTTGGCATTTGCACTAAATAATTGTACATGTATAACACTCAGTTTTTGCTAAGGGCGTTTACAACTTTCCAATAATAGGTATTAAACTTGAACTCCCTACTTTTGGATCACTAGTTTAGAGGGTACGTGCAATGCACGTCTCCACAAAATGCAACAACATATAAGTGTGTGAGCAATGCTGTCTTGAACCAATTTCATGTCATTTGCAGAAGCATTTTGAACCAAATTTCATGTCACGTGCAATTTCATGTCTTGAACCTGGAGGGGCGCGAAGCAAACATCACTGGCATACTATTGAGATGTCTGATTAGCATCTCTATGCAGATGCAAACCATGTGAATCTTTTATTTATTTATTTCTGAATTAGCAGCGTCACTTTTCTCCAATTCTTTCTAATCCGATTCTTGTATGCGAGCACTGATACGCTAGTACTGTATTATGCGGACTTCCCACTTTCCAGTCCAAGACCAACAAACAACGACACAACAGCAGATTCCTACATCTCAATCCCCATCCCAATGCTAGATAAAAAAGAAGCAACGAATTGCATTGGACAGGCGAGAGGGTACAAAAAAAACTGAACTGCGTCATACCCCAATACATCCAAAAACAACTCCCTCTGAAATCTTAAATCACAGCATAACTTACCTAGAAAAAAACAGTAAAACTACGGCTCGAGGAGCATTATCGATTATTAATTTATACGTACGTACCTTCTTTGAGCAGCTAGAGATCAAATCCATGATGTACGTAATCAATCAGCCCTGGCTTCCTGAGTAGAGGAAGCTTCTCGCCGATCTCAGCGAGAGCTGGCTTTGTGAGTCGTCGATGTTATCTACGGGTAACTGATCATCGGAACCATCTTTCATGGCGAAGCCGCCCTCCGATTAGAAAGACTGGGACATCGGTGCCAGCGACGGAAGCGACGAGAACGGCGTCTGTTGGTGAGCCGGCGCCACCTGATGATGCGAAGCCCGGTGACCGGCCAGCTCGTCGACATCGCCGCCATTGCTCCAAGCGTCAAGAGCGGCGATGTGGTGGTGGTAGGGCCCGGCATGGGCAGCCAACGACGGCATGGCGGCGCCATTGACCAGACCAAGCGAGTTGCTCATGCTCATGAAGCCCTTGAGGTGCCCGCCGCCGTCGTCGTCGCCGTTGTCCGCCCCTGCCGCCTTGTCTACCATCATGGACGCCGTCGCGTGAGAGAACGGCGACGCCATGGCCATGGCCATCGAGGATGGCGGCTGCAGGTGGTGGCCGGAGAACAGGTTATCGTCCTGTGGCGGGAAGTGGAGCGGCGGCGTTAAGCAGCCAGTCGACGACCTTGCTGGGTTGGCTGAGTCCGAGGCGGTCCTGGAGGTCGTAGAGCTGGATCGCCGTGGGAACGGAGAGGCGGATGCGCCGATCGCGCAGCCCCTTGACGGTCCTCACCTTGCTGTGCCGGTCCTTGGCTCCTTGCCACCGAACACCCGTGACACGCCCACGATCCGCGACTCCGTAGTCGCCGACCAGTGCCACGAGCAGGGCGGCGGCGTGGAGGACGGGCGGTGCCGGTGCCGTCACGTACTAACCGTTCCTTTCTTTTAACGGTGGCAAATCTCGTAATTATCATGAAACGAAAAGATGTGTTGAGTTGTCAAACATTGAAACAATCTGGACTGTTGGTTAAATATTGAAGGGTTCAGATTTAATGTATCAACATAAGTTTGCTTTTTAAATAATAGTATAAATATAGGAATGGAAAAAAAATTAAAGTTGGAAGTAACCAAAAGGTGGGAACACTATTTAGTTACCTACATGCTCATATTCGTAAGACACGGTTCCAACTTGATTTTTTTTTTTAAATGCCATGGAAAGGCATGCCATTTTCATACAAAGAAGTGGCCAAGCGGCCTGTCCACAAGCCCGTAGGGCGTACAACACAGGAGACCGAAAATTGTACAATGCGCTCTAACCTACACATTCTACTCGAGACGATCCCTCTCTTATCTCTCATGGCAACTACTCCCCTTCATCCCACCTCAAAGTTCATCGGCCAAAACCGTAAAACCTTCAACTCGAAGAAGCCTCGCCCTTCTTCCTTTGCCCCACCCCCGATCTGATCTTGTCGATTGTTCTCTCCGTCGAGACCTGTGCGCCATTGAAGACCATGTCATTCCAGACTTGCTAGATACTCTAACATGACTAAGATGTTACACGACCACTCGTCTCGCCTCTGACTCATCCGGGTCGGCGGCCTAATCCAGCAGTCCATCAGTTCCGCATCCAGTTGTGGCATCCACTCTAGATGTTGCCTAGCACACTAAACCCCACCTCTCTAGCAACCGGACAAGTAACTCTCCTGGTCCTGGTCGCAAAGGGGGCATCGAGGTGGGTTGCTGCAAACCCCTTCTCATGAGTCTATCCACCGTCCAGCACCTGTCCTTCGAGACGAGTCTTGCAAAGAAATTAAAAACTTAGCGGTGCTCTGGATTTCTACACCTGCTTCCCCACGGGGATCGTGCGTCATACATGCAGAGAACGCTAACTACGCTGATCTTGCAGTGGATACTCCATCGTTCTCCCACAACCAGACAAGTCGGTCATCTTCTTCCGACAACTGCATTGCGGCCTTGATTTTGATTCCGGAATCTGAAATTGGAGCAATGCAAAAATAATCTAAGTTCGTAGCACAACAACATGCTTGTAATTCTGAGAACTTGCTACATGGTTGATAACACAAATTTTTTTGTAACAAATGTTGGCATCCTTTGCTTGATCTCAGCTTATGTTGGAAACTTAAAGTATAAATTCAAATAACTTAGCATATCTTGGATTAAATCTAGAAACCATGAAGAAAATGTGGAGGGCCCTTGATTTGAAGAACGAAAAATGGACGCCAAATAGCATCGATTAAACAACGGTTGCCACCATCAACCCATGAGAAGTAGGATAAGTATTGTACCAAAGTAAATCCTCCTTTTCGATAAATATAATGGCAACGTATCAGGTGAAACCTCCGTTAGGTGCAAACCTGAAAACTATAGGCGTGGGCCATCCGATGGCGAATAAACGACCCAGATTCGAGGTGGGATTGTAGCCAGCCAATTAAACGACTTTTAGCAGATAACCCCCTGTGTTTATTCTCCCTCAAGGTTACTGATCCTCTAATCCACGTTTACCAAATCTCCCCACCGTGGCACCGTCCACTCCATGGCGATGACGCTCCACCAAGGACTGAAGGACGGTGTCCCGGCCGGCTGCGCTTTTGCTCCACCACGCGACGGCGTGTCGGCTTCCGGCGGCGCTGCCCCCACGCGACATCAACCCGGCGGCCGCGCTGCCCTGATGCGACGGCGAGCGCTGCCCCAATGCGACGGCGAGCCGGCAGCCTCGGCGCTGCTCGAAGCGACGACGACCTGGCAGCCTCAGCGGGCCGCGGCGCTGCTGCACCCCATGGTGACCCGGTAGCCTCGGCGCAACCCTGACTGACCTGTACCCAACTGAATGTGGAACTGTTGCTGTACCTGAAGCAGTACCAGAGAACGTTGCTAATGCGCACTCCATCTGTAGCACATGTGCTAGCTTCTTTTGCGGCAAGTATGAAATATGGTGGCACTTTGCAACTTTCTGATTTCTGATGTAATCCGTGGATGTATGATATTGAATATTAAATGTGAATTTGATTTGTTTGATTCGACGGTGAACTGTTTTTTTCATGATGAGTACATGGCATGGTTGGAGTACAAACAGAAGGAGAAAAGGAAGATAACTACCCAATTTCGCAAAAACATTCTGGAGTACAACACAGTTTGGACTACAAACAGAACGACAAAAGAAGCTAAATATCCAGTCTCACATAGACATTATGGAGTACAACAGTGAATAGTTTGGAGTACAATTCTGGAGTACATTCTGGAGTACTAGACTAGACTGCTCTGAGGATAAAAAATATTCAGAGATCTAAGAACTTTATTTTTCATCTTCAAAATTGCAAACATGAACTTTTGGACCGCACCAAAGCAAGCAATTGGAGCTTTCAGCAATCACACGAGTTTGAACAGAGCAATATTCTGCACCTTCAACAAAACCTGGAGATTGGCATGAGCACATCAATATTACAGTTTTAATAAATATTATGAACAAGGAATTGGACTTGTAAAACTCCTCGGCAACTTCCATACTCTCGAATGTCATACCTACAACTGGCTTTAATTCCTCTTCACATTGAGGTGTACACGACGAACACTTACAATTACAAGATGAATTGGACTTACAAGTTAGTTAAGAAATGTGATGGAAATTATGCTGATAATTATACTCACACAAAATGGGGCAGTAGCTGCTCTCTATTTGGGGGTACTGACACTACCCAAATTGATCGGGGGAGGATGTATTTCCGTATTGTGTCGACCTCTATCATTGCAATCGTTGGTTTGCAAAGCCAAATCACAGTTAGGCTGTGGCTCCATCTGTAATGCAACACCATAGAGCTGCATATGAAAATTATGCGAGCACAGGCGCTACATACAACTCAGACACGGAAACCAAATTGACTCCATCTCACCCATACTGACTATTTGGTTACCTAGCTTACACCGGCATAGCTGAGCTTAGCCCAGCTAGCTTAGCTCGGCTCTGCTGATCTTGCGACGTCTGTGCGTTTGGTTGCGTAGCTTTTGCTAGAAAGAGCGAGGCTAATTATTTGGATTAGTACACGTTACTTTTGGGCAAGCTGACGGGCTTCAGATGAGATGATAGCATACAACTACCACTTTACACGCTAAATTCCGAAAAACTACCACTTTACGTTTCAATCGCACAGAACTATCACTCTTCGTTAATTTTGTTGCAATGTGCGCACATTGTTGTCTAAACCGAAATTGACACTCGTGCTGACAGGTGGGACCCACCGGTCAGGGCTGAGGTGGCATCACACGTGGACTCTATGCTGACGTGGCAGCACACGTGGCCGTGGGCCCACCTGTCATACTAATAAATAAAAAATATCTCAAAAAATGAAAAATAAAATATCAATAAAAATAAAAATCTCAAAAAAATAATTTCAAAAAATACCTTGCTCGGCGTCCGGGACAGCAGGCTCGCCTGCGCCTTCAGGATCCCCTTGGGCCGCGGCCGCACGCCAGTGCCGCTCCGGCGCGCGGCGTCACCGGCACCCGCCACAGGGCTGCCTGGGTCCTGCACCTGCACGGCGGGCGCCATGGAGAAGAGGGCCGCGTTGAACGTCGCCACGCGGATGGTCACCGCCTCCTGACGTCCGTCCCCGGGTGCCGAGCCGTCGGCACCGCTGCGCGGGGTGCTGGCCTTGATGCTGCCGCTGCTTCCCAGCCGGCGCACGCGCACGGTGACGCGCTGTTTGGACGGCGCCTGCGCTGCCTCGGCACCAGCGCTCCCGCCGACGTGTCGTCGCCTGCGCGGGCGCGGGTGCAGCGCACGGAGGCCGGCGAGGACGCGGCGCAGCATGTGCCTCAGCGCCCAGGCCAACGACACGGTACGGCGACGGCGACGGCTTCGCTCTGCTCTGCTCCGCTTTGCTTCGCTTCGGCCCCGGATTTTGTACTGTTAGCAGGCTACTACTACTGGCTAGTAGCTTTTTTTTTGAAAACTACTGGCTAGTAGCTTGGACAGACGTGAGCTCTCCTATTCTATTTTTGAGATATTTTTTATTGATAATTATATGTTGTATATTTATTTTCTTATTTTTTGAAATTATTTTTTTGAGATTTTTATTTTTATTGATATTTTATTTTTCATTTTTTGAGATTTTTATTTTTTTATTAGTATGACAGGTGGGCCCACGGCCACGTGTGCTGCCACGTCAGCAAAGAGTCCACGCGTGCTGCCACCTCAGTCCTGACCGGTGGGTCCCACCTGTCAGCACGAGTGTCAATTTCGGTTTAGACAACAATGTGCGCACATTGCAACAAAATTAGCGAAGAGTGGTAGTTCTGTGCGATTGAAACGTAAAGTGGTAGTTTCTCATAATTTAGCGCGTAAAGTGGTAGTTCTATGCTATGATCTCGCTCCAGATCAACTAGAACATACGCATATACGGAGTACATACTGAAAGATATACGAGTATACGACGGCGCCACCGCTGGGGAGAGCTTCGCGAACGGAGATTGCTTGCAAATATCAGATCTGGAGCTCGTCCCCAGCTGCTGACTTTGAGGGAATCGGCAACTCTGCTTGATTTCATTGAAGTGTAGAACGAAACAAGTGATTTGGTGTGGACGAGTTCAACCATCCTGACGGTGCGGCGTTGATTTTCTTCCGCGCGTCGTGACTTGCCGTCGAGGGTGAGCCGAATCGGCTCTCCCGGGCGAGCAACATTTTCCTGTCCTGGCGAGGCTTCTTTGCCACCGAAAGCAAGATTATTTGTTGGTACCAAACGCCTAACCTTGCCCAGCAAGGCCATAACGGCTTTAGCCCCGGAACCAAACGCTCCCTAAAACATTCAAAATAGAACTTACCAGCTAGCTTTTTTTTAGATAAAGAGTGTTTATTAATATCGAGAAGATACAACATGCACCCAGCCTCTGCAACAACGCAATAACCGAAGCCATTACGGATGCACACAGCCAAAAGACAAAAAGAAGAAGAAATAAAAAGAAAAGTCCCGCTAAAGAGTTACAGTCTTTGCAGCAGCCGCGCAACCACCACCAAAACAACACCTGATGTCCAAATCTTCAAAAGCAACGCCTTCAAGAAAAACAGTGCCAGACACAACCAATTAAGGCCAGGCCTTGGGTTTTCACCCTGAAGATAATCCTCACTCTCAAAACAATGTCTTCAGCTAGACCACTGTCAGGCACAACCAATTAAGGCCAGACCTTGGGTTTTCACTCTGAAAGGTAGGACGTTGGGCTTCACGTATGTTGTCGCCCCCACTTACATGCCGCTGCTCCAAGTCATGAAACACCAAGCCAATTCCTCATCAGCACAAAGAATCAAACCACCATTGCCAGACCTCAGAACTCGCCTTCCATGTCATTCTCCGCCAGCACCATGGAACGAGAAAGCGTGCTCCATGATATTAACAGCCAGCAGAGCTTCAAAGCGCTCCCTCTGAAACCAAACGGTCAGATAAAACATGGGTGCGTCCGACCGAATACCACCCGATCCAGCAATCTCCAGGCATGAAACGCCCAATGGAGTTCGCCGGCGGAGCCTTCCGGAACACGACCATCCAGTAAGTTCGATGGGGACCAACATCGGGTAGATCTTCATCTTGGCGCGAAAAAGAACCAAGGACCACCGCCATTATTGAGCACACCGGGCAGACCCCCACGCCGCCGGTCGGAGCAGCAAAGGAAACGCCGCCCGGCTAAGAACTCCAGCGGGATAGCATCGGAGGGGACAAGCACTGCCCAACTGCAGACCCCACAGTACTCGGATTGGATCCGTCCAGAAAGCCCAGATTGGATCCAACCACACCGTGGCCCCGCGGTCGCCGGCGGCACGCCGCCGTCTCCTCACCGCCTTCCCGCCTCCCTGCCGCAAGCAGACAGCCTGGTCGACCGCCTTCGGAGGAGAAGGCAGCCACCACCACCATGCCCAGGCCAAAGACCCCGACGTCCTCATGCCGCGAAGAAGACCCAGGGTGGTCTCTTCTTGCCGTTGTCGAGGCGAGGCGCAGCCGCTGTGGATCACGATCTGAACCCCTCGGACCCAGATCGGATCGCACCACAGCCAAGATCTCATCCGCCGCCGGCCGCCGGAGATCCCCTGGCCACCGCCACCCCGCTGCGCACTGCCTTTGGAGGAGGAGGGAGTAGACGCCGCCGCCCCCACACGTTCCCGCAGGCGGAGGACTGCGCCGCCGCCGCCGCATCACCACAGGGGCTTTACCCCGCGGCGTCCTCGCGACGGCGGCGGTAGGAGGGGGCGCTGTAGGGAGGGGAGGAGGGCGGTGTGGAGGGGAGGGGAGCTCCCCGGGGGCGGCGCGGCGCCGCCGCCTCGGGGGAGAGAGGAGTCGGGGGAGAGGAGTATGTCGTAGTAGTACTTACCAGCTAGCTACAAGTATGTCGTAGTAGTACTCTATGCTCACACACATCATGTTCATGACGTACAAGGCAACTGAACTCAGCTACGTATTGTAACATGATACAAAGATATTTAAACTGTACCAAACCGATTCAGACTAACACACCAAGATTGTTCCTACAGATTCCATTAATGGAGAAAGAAATCAATCAGTAGAGGATTTCAGTGCTTACCGATGCTGGCCGGGCTGCGAGAAAGCAGGGACATGTGAGATTGTGAGGGGATCATGGAGCGGCAAGGTCATCGAGCACGACGGCCGGCGGTGACACATGGTCGGAAAGGAGAGGCTGGGGCATGGGAGAGGATGGAGCGGCAAGAGCGTCAAGGGCTTGCGGCGGTGCATGGTCAGTTTCCATCATGTCTTGCGGCGGCGGACTGCTAGGGCTCACGGCCGGCGGCACGCGAGAGATCGAAGACGAAGCAATAAACCAATCTAGCAGTATTTCCTGATCGTGGGTTCAATACAGGGGTTATCTGCTAAAAGTCGTTTAAATGGCTTGTTAGAATCGGACCTCGAATCTGGGTCGTTTATTCTCCATCGGATGGCCCACGCCCGTAGTTTTCAGGTTTGCACCTAACAGAGGTTTTCACCTGATACGTTGCCAAATATAATTAGACATCCTGTTAGCATAGCATGCAGGTTCCGCCCAACATGTGCTTTGTCATCCGCGACGACTCAAGTCTTGGTCGGAGTGCCCGAGCCCGTCCTCCGTCCTGTACAAGCTCACACGTCGTCCGGAAGTCCGGCCTATAGAGCTTCACCCCGGCACCGCCGATCAGGAGGAGCACCTTGTGCTTGAGGAGGGACAACGCTGCGTGGAGCTGGTCGGAGGCCGGCGGTGGCCGGAAGATGCCTAAAGTTCCTGATCCCCGTATTGCCCCTGTCGTCATCGTCCATGTCCCGCGCAGCGGTGACTTTGTGCACCACGCGGTCGAGCTGGAACCGCGCGTGCCCCGCTCCGGGAGTTGGAGAGGATCATGGCGGCAGCGCCCATGCGGAAGACGCAGTTAGGGAGTAGAATCGGGCGACGACATGATCTCCGTGGACACGATTATAGCGTGCATGTAGGGCTCTGCCGCCCGGCGATGGTGCCGACGAGGCCGCCGATTGACAGGAGCGCGGCGCTGTTCGTCGTACCTATATGGCATGAGGTGCGTCTGCTCACGGCACGTCGCCAGCGGCCGCGGAAACAGTCGTCGTACTCCACGCGGTACACCTCCCTGTGGCAGGCGCATCTTGGAAACTGCCGCTGCTAGGATCGATACCATGAGAACGTAGACCGGCGGGTGAGCTCGTCCGGTACGTGCTGCCAGAATCAAAACAACTGCAGGTACTGCACCCGCACCAAACGCAGGGTGAAACGTGGATAGTTATATCTAGTATCGCTTGTTAGTTGTGAATGAGTCTGTTTGTTTTAGTTGTTGAGATAATCTAGCGCTAGTTGTTGACATAATCTTGTTTCTCTCTCGAGTGGGGGAGTTGTTACGAACCAGCGGTGGCATTTGCTTTGTAATTTGTTAGACGTGTGACACCATACCACGGACTCTCCTTTAATAGTAAAGACTAGTTGTTGAGATAATCTTGTTTCTCTCTCGAGTGGGGGAGTTGTTACGAACCAGCGGTGGCATTTGCTTTGTAATTTGTTAGACGTGTGACACCATACTACGGACTCTCCTTTAATAGTAAAGATATACGTGAAAAAGGGCATGAATTTACTGTAGCGTCTACAGTACCGGTAATGGTTTTGTCCAGGGCTGATCGTGTGACGGAGAAATCAGACGATGTATACCATGATTATGTTAACATCGTGGTTGGCTTGACATATGATGCAACTAAAATCAAGTGGAGATTGGACAGTTCTGCAATGTTGACAGAATATCCGTTTTGGGAATCTGAGATGGAACGTGGTTTTGCAAGATGCCGCATACTAGATAGCAATTTTGATGGACTTACTGCATTGGTTATTGCGCACCGACGAGTGGATACAACGGTGTCTAGTTGGTGGCGTGAAGAAATGTGTGTGTGAAAGGCATCACATGGGGAACATCCAATTGGGAGCATTTTAAACAATTTCTGCGTACCAGATATTTTGAGAAGTTCATGGAGATGGACAAAGATGATGCCCCAATTGATAATGTCAACAAGGCAGCAATCATGATGACTATTACAGAGGAGGAGAAATTTTCTGTTGTTGACAAGATGGAAGGACATGTACCTTTGAGCGGGCTGATTGTGCAACTCAAACGGGTACATGATGATACTTGCATGACAATTGATAAAGGACAGCGTTGGAATTTATTTTAGACGCAATGCATGATTAAGGGAAAAGCGAGCAAGCTGATGATCGATGGAGGTAGCTGTACCAATGGCATAAGCAAGACAATGGTGGCTTCCTTGGGGTTTTCCACATGGCGTATTCCTGAACCTAGGCATCTCGAGTGGTTGAATAGCTGTGGTATGCTGAAAGTTACACATAGAGTGTGTGTGCCATTTACAATGGGCGAGTATGTTGATGAGGTGGAGTGTGACGTATTGCCATTGGAGGTGTGCGGATTGCTACTTGGGCGTCCATGGCAGTATGATCGCAATGCGATGCATGCTGGGAGATCAAATACATATACATTCAAGCATGATGGCAAGCAAAGAATGTTGAAGCCTATGACAGATGATAAGATTCAGTCCGATGTGGTGCTGATTGTGCGCAAGGAAAAAGTGCACAAGACCACGCCGCGACCGAGGACGGTCACGCTTCAAGAAGGGGAGCATGATGCGAGGAGCATCAAACAACGTGTTGATTCAGTTGTGCAGGTAGATGACAAGCCTAGTGTTATGCCCGTTAGTGACCAGTCGGTTGAAGTCATGCCTCTAATTGGTGAAAAGAAGGTTGATGCAGCATGTTCTACACTTTCAGTTTGTGTCAACAAGGGCGTTCAGACCGACGTTGTTCGTGATGATCGTGGCTCGGTGCATGTGGGGGTGCGGGTCCTAGACCGCAAGTTTGTTAGACCAGCTGTGCGGAGAGTTGGAGCAGCAATGCGTATGCACAAGGGGAAGGATGGACGTGTTCGTCAATTGTGTGGTCCGGACATTGCTTCTGTTTTGCCGGGTCGTGCTAAGAAGATACATGTCAAGAAAGAGGCTCCAACCAGCGTCGCGAAGAAACACAAGGCGGTGGCTCTCCAATCTACCTGTGTATGGAGAAGAAAGGAGGCGCCCGGTACCATGTCAAGTCCAGCTAGCCGCGAGGGAGGAGGTGGTGTGGTAGGCCGGCGAGACTTGAAGATGGTGAAGAAGAAGAGTGGCAATGTTGCTGATTTGACGCCACCCGTTGGAGAAGACCTTTCAGCGTTGAGGACAACGCCTTTCCAAGAAGGGGAGGATGATGAGGGCATCACACTGAAGGTTGGCACGCTAGGCAATCAACAACGTCTAAGTCTAAGGCTGTGTCAACTAAGTCCTGTGTGCCTAACGTGGCCGAACTCCACTTGAAGTCGGTTTGTATCCTTAGGAGTCCAAGTTGAGTAAGAGTCCGGTTAAGGTAGGTTTGGGTTCAGCGACTCCTACCCCTTTGTCCTATATAAACAAAGGGGGTGCCACAATATTAGGGGAGTTGAATTTTAGGTTAACTCTTGAAGTCTTTGTGGTGGGGTTGTGATAACCCCCAAAAGCAGGGGATCACTGTAGCACCTCTCAATGTGGAAGTAAGGTATCGATCCGCAGGAGCAAGAAGGAAAAGTTCTCTATTCCCTACAACTAAAGTGTCACAAGTTTTAGTTGATTATGTACTAAACAAGTTTAAGGAACAAGATGGTTGATTTAATGGATGGGAATGTAACAAAACAATAATGTAAATGTGTCCAAATCCTCTTCAATGCAAGAGAACAAGACAAAGGTTTTCTTTTATAGGAATAATGGACATGGGTTCATGGGTTCACTTAATCCTCTCTCTCATCTACGGTGATTATCATGTTGCCATGTCATGTTTTAATGGTAGCTTTTATAACGGCTATATGTCCTAAAACACATAGTTGAAAGAAGTACTCATTTGTGTTGCTAGGTCACCCTCGTAAGGCTAGCGTGGTTGCTCTCACTCCCACATCATACTCTTCCTTTTTACCCCCAGATAAAGGATATTTGGGTTGTATTTCACATGTCACTCAATACATATGCCGTGTCACGTCGGCCATCCCGTACCTACATACATCATACTTCATAATGGACAATATTCTAAACAATAGTGCAATGATTCATAATTCGTGTGCATGACCACATCTCTCTCATCTATCCACACTTGGTGGTGTCAATCACCTCATGACAAGGATAAACAAGGCATTATGCATAAATCAAACCATCACATGCATCAAAGAATATCTCCAAAGTATGACAAATCATAAAAGCTCCAACACAACGATAAATGTATAATAAATCATCTCATACCACAATATCCACCATAAGAATTACATAGATAGATCCATACTTATGCAAAGCACATCATATGGACTCCAACAATGATCATACATAGAGAGATTACATCAAGTTACCACCACAAACCCAAAGTCCAGGGGGTGGACTACTCCCCCTTCATCATGGAGACGGTGGAGAAGTCGTTGGAGAAGATGGAGAGGTTGATGAAGAGGTGCAGCCCGGAGTGGAGGCGGCGACCCACAGCAGCCCACGGCAGCGGCGGCCCTTGGGGGCGGCGGCGGCTGCCCTTGGTGATGAGGATGGTGTGGAGGAGGTTCTCCTCCCCCAAACGGCTGCCTGGGAGGAGAAAAATTCGTGGTCTTGGGTGCCTCCCACGACGTAGGTTTCCTTCTTTATATGGACTCTCGGATTTCCGTCACCCCCTTTTAGGGTTCCACCAAAACGGGCTTACAGGCCGTGTCCGAACTCCGATTGGGCTGATCTCGGACTTAAAATCTTCGTATGGAAAATTGTGACAACTTTCTCTTTAATTTGATTTCCATTGGACGCCATCTTCGAGGGTCAAACTGACAATCTCCGTAAAAAGTTCTCAGACAGATTTCAGGAAAGTCCCAATTTGACTCCAACAAGGTTTCCTTTTGTATTTTTGATAATTCCTACACAACAAATAGGAAAACAAGAAGATTTTGCTCTTTGGCAACTATTAGTAGGTTATTCTAATAAATGTCATAATATGATAAATTTCTGGCAGATGCAGGGGCAGAGCTGTCTCTATCGACTGCCAATGTGCTAGACTGCTAGCTTCGCTGCTGAAGTATAAAATCTGCAAGCCGAGCTCGGTGCTGCAGGTGCTTCTCTGATTACGAATCACTCTCAGGTTTGAGATATGTCGAGCATATTAGTCATTTCAGTGGGTTATCACCTGGTGCAGATGTGCAGTCTAAGTTTATCAATTCTTCTTGATTTCGGCAATACATTATCAGTTCATCCAAACGGAAAATCAACTCCTTCAAGATTTCGATGTTATAGTTTCTTAAAGTAAAACAATCTCATATTGTTAGAAGTACATTTTCGCTTCCATACAAAGCCACAAACACTAACTGAGGCAAAATTAATGACGTTTTGCTATAGCAGCGGGTGATATCAATTGCCAAACCCAATCACCATTGCATCAAGCATGCAGGCGGTGTGTTTTACTTGTGCTCCACTAGAGAGCCATTAGAGAAAGGGATGTTACATGCACCCATTTATTAACAAGGGTAAATAAGATTGCTTTGCAAACGTCTTAATGAGGCATTTATCAGTTTAGTTTTACCTTGGCATCTCGAATATAAATTTGCGGAATTGCTTTGCGTACGAATCTTTTTTGTCCGACGGACGTACGATGCGTGAATTGGACGGACAACTATGGGCATCGTATCTGTTTGATGGACCTGTTAAAGAAATCCGACGGACAACCACAGGCGTCGTACAAACGTTGGACGTAAAGTGTCGTACATGTAGCACTTCTCATAAATTTGTGACCTTGTACATACAAATGGAGGGCGTACTCTTTATTTAGCTATTTATGTAGGTTGCTGCAAATGATCCTATTTTAGGAGAGATAGCGTACCAAAAGCATGATTACTCCCATTGCCATGTTCTATGTGATAGGCTTGCAATGACATACATTTTGAATTTAAAAAATCGGTCGAATTATACCGTCTTACATACCGTGTAAGTGCATTGACATTAGTTAGATTTTTTCTAGTATGTTGTTCTTATTGCTCAAAAAAATTCGCCCTTTTTTTAGTAATTCTTCATTCCTCCCGTTGCAACGCACGGGCATGTGTGCTAGTATGATATAAAGTGTATATAAAAATGTGCCAATTGACATAAAACATGCATGGAACATCAAAAATTATAGATACGTTTGGGACGTATCAAGCATCACCAAGCTTAGTTCCTACTCGTCCTCGAGTAGGTAAACGATAAAACAAAATAATTTTTGAAGTGACATGCTACCATCATAATTTTGATCATATAATATTGTAAGGCACATGTTATGAATGAAGTGGTGAAGTTATTGCTACATACAGTCAAATGATTCATTCTTGAAAGGAGTAGCAATGTACAAGATAGATTATGAAGTGATATCAAATATTCAATGTAAGGATGTTCAATGATAATTCACAAAGTGTAACATAGAAGAAGGTACTATGGACCACATGTATGCATAATGAAAAGGAAGAACATCCTATAATGGTCATAGAGTATTAACGAAAATCTGAATATAAAAGGTGGACACTTTGGAAAGATATATAAATGAGTAGAGGTAAAACATGAATAAGTTTCATCTAACTTCCAAACTCTTCTATTTAAGTTAATGCTTGCAATGTGGTAGTCATTGGTGTGGAGCTCTCATTACCCCTATCATATCATCTTGAATGATTAATGTTTAAAGTGAAAGCAAATATGAGTGGTGTGCTTGACAATGTATTGGTTGAATGTCTCATGTCCCTTGAATACAAGTAGCTACACCATGTGTTACTCACTTTGGTACACAAAGTAAATTCAAATAAAGGTCATTGCAAGTAATAATAGTATCATCAAGAACTGCACTGGGATACCTCTTGCCCCTTGACATGAACAAGCTCATGTCAAAACAACAAGACAAACTGATAATGAACAATCTCAGCACTCTTTTATTTACTATGAGTATAGCTTTTTATTATGAGGTGCATCACTGAATGAACATTATCGTTATGCTGTAAATTTCCACCATGAATGATGCATGGCTTAGATTAGCGGCCCAGGCATTTCTCTAACCATTTATACAAACTCTTTGAACTTACTAAGTATCCACATTCATTTCACCCATGATAGGCATCCATAAACAAAAGTAAATGACATCAACTAAATATAAATAAGTGCCATGTTGAAAGCTTGTCATGTGACAGCACATATGGGCTAACTCCCAACCAAAACTATTGTCAAGCCCACAACTTCATAATTTTAATCAAAATGGTTCATGCTTATTAAATGCAATAAAAGTAAATTGTGCATCAAGTTCGTGAGAGTTTTTAACCAATTTTTCCCATGACAATCAATAACATAAGCATTTAAATTCAGAAATGTAGATAACACAATATAACATGATAGACATACTTGGAATAGCATAAAGCTAATAGGTAGATATGGTGGACTCACTGGAAAAACTTTGGCTGAAGGTGTTGGGAAACAAGTTTTTTACTTGTTGTAATTTTTGGGCTAGCAATAGGGAGAAAGTTGACCATCTAAATACATGCATAAGTGTCTATAGAACTAATCAATCCATGTTAAACCAAGTAAAGTTAAAATTCAACATATAAACATGATAAAAGATAGCTCTTGACAACACACTTGCAAATTAACATTCATTCAAAGCACATGAATTATGCAACTATATGTATGTTTTAAAATCAACTCAAACATCCCTATCCCAATATATTTAATAGCATCCAACATAATTCAACCCAAACTTCCAGTAGCTCTCTCATATATAAATGATAGTGGTGGTCTTATTAACAAACCGAAATAACAAAAGAAAAAGAAAAACAGATGCTCCAAGTTTATACGATAAAGTGTTTTGATCGAAAAACAGAAGTTAGACGTGTGCAAACCGAGAGTATGTTGGTCTAGTGGGGTTGTCTTGACATCCCCAAGCTTATGGTCTTCACCATCCAAGGATAGCTCTTGGTGCAGCTCCTCTAATGCCTTTGAAAAAACTTCAAAACACCGTTTCTCCCATTTCTTTTCTGTGGGGTGATATTAGTAGTGATAAACAAATAGGTTCCTTGCTGCACAAAATCCTTAGGAAATTATTCATATGAATGTCCAGAGCGTATATAATGTTGTATGCCTACTCATAAACTCAATTGAATCAAAAAGATTCAAGCAAAAAGCTCAAAGAATGCATCAAACAATATCAAGACAGAATCTGTCCAGAAAAATAGCAGCAGAAAAACGCATTTTTATACCCTACTTAAACTCATCAGAAAAATCTGCAAAAAATCACGTGTGCAGAGGATGAAAAGTTGAATCTACGGTTCAAATTACAAATCAATCGGAGTTACAGATAAAAAATGAAAAATCAAACCGTGCACAGACTTCGTGCAGGCAGAAAACTCTCCAAAAATGAATAGCAACTTTCAAACCCAAAATAGGTAAAACTTGGTTCTTTATTAAAAATCCAGAAACAAAACTAACAAACTACTCTCTTGCTACAGCAAGAGGACTCAAAGAAAATCAAAAGTAAAAACAACCGGGTTGCCTCCCGTAAAGCGCTTTCTTTATATCCATATAATTAGGCTTCTTACTTGATGTTCATGAAGGTTGAAGCTCATGAGGGAACTTATACTTTGATGTGTCCCTCTTCCTTGAAAAGTGTTCATGCATACTACCAGGATTCCATGGTGTTCTCAAACCAATCAAAATAGTAGTCAAGTTGAACCCTAGTTGAGAGAAAAACAAAACACAAAATTAATAACAACGAAGTCTAACTTTCTTTCTATGCATTGGCATTTTGTATATGAATGAGTCACCATAAATAGAAGTTTCCCAATGCATATTAACAATATTTACTTGTAGCATATAATTATTAGCATAAAGAGGGTTCTTATTGCCTCCTCTTTCATAATAGTTGCAAGTAGTAGAAATAAATTCAACCATATAACCACAAGAATCATTCAACATAGATAATTTAGGCACATAAAGAGGATTATTAAATTCATTATGGAATTCATTAGCATGCTTCCCTCTTTCAAAATAGTTAATAAGATCAATATTAAGTTTAATATCATGGTTGCAACAAAGATTTGGAACTAAAGGTAATTGCAAACCACATAAGTATTTCTCAACATAAGCAAATTTCTCCTCTATAGTGTAATTAGGAGAATTTAAGAACAAAGTAGAACTCTCATGAGTAAGAGTACCATCACAAATAGCAAGTATATCATTTTTATCCTCACATAATTTAGTAACAACTAAACATGGAGGTTTATCAATAAGCATAGGACCATCATCTAAAGCATTATCATATATGTCGGGGGGCTGCCCCCGGGTAGGGCAAAGATGATGTGTTATGAACAGTTAAGGTCTAACCGGATCAAGGTTAGCCGGGTCACTTGGGCCAGATCTCAAGGGGATTCGGTCAGTCCTACTTCGAGCCGGTGTAAAAGGAAGGACCAAAGGGGATCCGGTGAGGTTTAACCGGATCCAAGGGAGAAGAACCGGCTAAGTTATCCGGATCCGTCAGGAAGGACCCGGGTAGGGTAACTCGGATGTTGCACAGGGGCCAAGTAGTGTCAGTAAAAGTCACGGGCACTGTAATGTTACTGACCGGGGCTCAGAAGACAGCGAGGAACAGCCACAGGTTTTCCGGGTCACAAGCCCCTAGGCGCTGACTCGGCCAATTCGGGAAAGGGGCAGTGCCTAGGCTACTGTGGTCTACACTGCCTTAAGCTCAAAGAGGAAAGATAAGCCTGTGGTGGACAGAGGGTGAGCTGGGCTGAGTGACAGTGGCCAGTGTTTGTCCTGTTCTCCTTGTCCTTGCCATTGTCCTCTGCGGCCAGGGGCAAAAGGGTAATTCGGTTACTGTATATATGCGACACCACCTTCTCCTGTGAGGAGGATCGACGATTGTAGGCATCATTTCCCCCCCAAGCTTCATCTTCTACCTGGAGCTCTCTCCATTGTTCATTATACAGCTCAGGGAGCTCTCTGTACTTGTAAACACTTGAGATATAAGAGAGTAGGCTAGAGCTGCAGTAGGGGAGTTACCTCCACAAGAGGGCCCCGAAGCAGGGTACATCGTGGTGTTCTTTGCTGTTCTTGGTTTGCTCTGTTCTTGTTGGTTCTTGCGACTTCTTGCTTCTTCTTCATGCGTGCTACGTGAGCGTGCAAACCCTCCCCGTTTCCCCCAACGCCCAAGCGAGCCCACACTTAAGCCATCCCCATGGCATCTGCCGTGACACCACCACGACAGTTGGCGCCCACCGTGGGGCAAGCAGTGGCGTTGGCTGGGGTTTCCATCCGGACGGGCTCCGTCACTGGTGCCGGCGAGCGGGTCCTCTCTGGGCTCGTGTGCAAGCTCGGCGAGTTCAACTTCATCAGCAACAACGCGGGGTGCTTCTCCAACAAGCCCTTCCCCGCGAATGGCTTCCTCATGACGCTCGGCAGCTTCGTCACCTACGTCGCCACCATGTTGGATCCGGATGATCAGCGTCTCAAGTTGGACAGAATCTACCAGTCCGAGAAGCTGGAAGAGCAAGGCCCACCGGGTCCACCATGTTTTGGACCTCGGATAATGAATGAGCCAAGTGTGCCGTTGTTCCAGCTCGGCCGCAACACGAAGCCGTATAATGGCAGCACCAAGCCACAGGATTGGCTGACGGACTATGTATCATCAGTGCACATTGCGGGGGCAATCGCCGATGGGCGGTCCGGTATCTCCCGCATATGTTAGAAGGTCCAGCCCGGATCTGGTTGAATAACTTGCCGCCGGGTAGTATCAATTGTTGGATGGATTTGGAACAGGCGTTTAACAGCAACTTCTCCAGCACCTACAAGAGGCCAAACCGACCTCAGCTCCTGGCTGCGTGCAAGCAGGAAGAGAGGGAGACAGACCGAGAGTATTTGACTCGGTGGAGCAACATGCGCAATTCTTGCGAAGGTGTAGTAGAGGAGCAGGCCATTTCATGGTTTGCGCAGGGATGCAGGCATGGTACCCCACTTTGGCAGAAACTCCAAAGAGATATGCCAAAAACCCTGGCAGATATGATCCGGATAGCAGACACGTATGCACTGGGTGATCCAACACAGCCCGCATTGGATGCAGTGGGAGCAAACAGGAGGCAACCGGTTAATAACCGAGTTGGACCATTAAGGCCCAGTGACCGACATGAATTCGGTTACAAGGAGAGATCCGGATTACAGATACGGTTCTGATCAAGTTGCTGCGGTAAACATGGACCAACCCGGAGGGGAGATAGCCAGAGGCAAAAAACTGATGGTCCGGCTTGGAGGCCGAATCAAGGTGCTTGGCCGAAGAAAGTGTGGGAGGGACCAAGTCCACCTCTGACTTTTGAGTCCAGATTAGATGGGCCTTGCTGTTATCACACCACTGATCCGCGCAAACCGGCTAATCATTCGACCCGGAACTGTAGTTGGCATCACCGCATTCAGGCGGAAGGTCAAAGAGGACCACCTCAGAGAGGTGCTCCTAGACCGAATTTCAGGCCAAACATGCCGCTAACCGGAGCCAATGCAACCCCGGTGAACGCTGGAGCTCCGAGGCCAGCAGCAACGAAGCCGGTTAACCTGGTGAACATGGGAGGCAATGACAATGATGTTGGCCCAAGTAGGCAAGGTGGATACCCTGGGAATGATTACAAGGAAGCACATCAGAGTTATGTGGTTTTCGTGACCGAGCCAACTGACAAGAAAAGTCAGTTGAGAAGAGCAAAGGAGGTGAATGCAGTGATGCCAGCAGTTCCAAAGTACTTGAACTGGTCTGAGCAGGAAATCACGTGGAGCAGGGCGGATAATCCCGATCATGCCAAGTCCAGGAACCTATGCGCTAGTCGTGGATCCGACTCTGGTTGGGCCCAAGCTGAATGTGAAGTTTAGCCGAGTCTTGGTTGACAATGGCAGTGCCATAAACATCATGTATCGGGATACAATGGTCAAGTTGGGTATTTCGCCGAATCAGTTGCAACAGAGCAGTTGTACTTTCCATGGCATAGTACCCGGGGTGTCTTGTTCCCCCATGGGTAAGATCTGGGTGGATGTGTTGTTTGGTACCAGGGACAATCACAGACTTGAGAGTCTCGAGTTCGAGGTGGTGGATTTGGAAAGCCCATACCATGCTCTGCTTGGCAGGCCAGCATTAGCCAAGTTCATGATATCTACTCATGTGGCCTACCTCAAGATGAAAATGCCTGGCCCGAATGGTGTTATCACCGTTGCGGGAGACTACAAGAAGGCCATACAGTGTGCTACAGTTGGTTCCAACTTAGCCGAATCACTGGTGATACAAGCTGAAAAGAGCAAGATGCACGAGGTGGTGGCAATGGCGAAGTCGGCTCAGTTAGGCGTGCTGGCCATGACCAACCCGGATGGCGGCGCAACCTTTGAAGTGCCCAAGGAGACAAAGAAGATCCCCATTGACCCGGAGAACCCGGAGCGCATGGCCATCATTGGAGCCGGTTTGGGCGAGAAATAGGAAAGCGCGCTTGCCACTTCCTCCGTGAGAATCGGGATATCTTTGCATGGTCGGCTAAGGACCTGCCTGGTGTTCCGAGGGAGTTGGCAGAGCACTCTTTGTTTGTCAGGCCAGAAGTAAAGCCGGTTAAGCAACCGACTCGGCGTCTCTCAGGATAGAAGAAAAGTGGTGCTCGATGAACTGGCTAAGCTACTTGCAGCCGGTTTATCATGGAGGTGTTGCATCCAGACTGGATATCCAATCCGGTTCTGGTGGAGAAGAAGAAGGACGAACCAGCTGTGGTCAAGGTGTGGCGTATGTGCATCGACTTCACCAATCTGAACAAGGCGTGCCCGAAGGATCCATTTCCTTTACCTCGGATTGATCAAGTGATCGATTCTACTGCTGGGTGTGAGTTGTTGTCTTTTATTGATGCGTACTCTGGTTTTCACCAGATACCACTGAACCCTAAAGATCAAATAAAGACTGCTTTTATTACCCCGTATGGGGCGTATTGCTATCGTGTCATGTGTTTCGGTTTGAGAAATGCCGGTGCAACTTATCAGAGATGTATGCAGAAATGCTTACACTCCCAAATGGGCAAAAATGTGCAGGTGTATGTCGATGACATTGTCATCAAAACTAAAGAGAAACGTACTCTCCTCGAGGATCTCGAGGAAACATTTGTGAACTTGAGAAAATATCGGTTAAAATTGAATCCGGATAAGTGCACCTTTGGTGTCCCGGCTGGAAAGTTGCTTGGCTTCCTTGTATCAAGCCGAGGCATTGAAGTTAACCCGGCTAAGATCCGAGCCATAGAAAACATGAAATTGCCTAAGTGTCTAAAAGATGTGCAAAAATTCACCGGGTGCTTAGCCTCATTGAGCCGGTTTGTGAGTCGGTTAGGAGAGAAAGCCTTGCCCTTATATCAATTGATGAAAAAGAGCACCGGGTTCACATGGACCCCACAGGCAGATTCGGCTTTCAATGAGTTGAAAAAGATGTTGTCCACTGCTCCAGTTTTGGCATCACCTTTGCCAAGTGAACCGATGTTGCTTTACATTGCGGCCACTAACCGGGTCGTAAGTGTGGTTATTGTGGTAGAAAGAGAAGAAGAGGGCAAATCCGTGCAGAGGCCGGTGTACTATTTGAGTGAGGTGATCTCAACTTCGAAGCAAAATTATCCTCACTACCAAAAGATGACATATGGTGTGTACCTGGCGGTCAAGAAGTTGAAACATTACTTCCAAGAGCACCCGATTACAGTGGTGTGTGAAGCTCCAATTGCGGAGATCATTGGGTGCAAAGATGCAACTGGCCGAGTTGCCAAATGGGCGATAGAAGTGTCTCCTTACACACCGCATTATGAGAGAAGAGATGCTATCAAGTCTCAGGCTTTGCCGGATTTCCTTTGTGACTGGGCTGAGATGCAATATGAGCCACCTAAACCGGATTACAATTACTGGAGGTTGCACTTTGACGGTTCCAAATGCAAAATCGGGCTAGGTGCTGGGTGGTGCTCACATCACCAAAACAGGATCAATTGCGATATGTATTGCAGATTCATTTCTCAGCGTCAAACAATGTAGCCGAGTATGAGGCACTGATCCATGGGCTTAATGTGGCTCGGGACATCGGCGTTCGCCGGATTGAATGTTTCGGTGATTCGGATTTGGTCGTGCAGCAATCTTCTGGAAATTGGGATGCTCTTGATGCCAATATGGCACTGTATCGGTTTCATGTTCAGAAAATTTCGGGATTTTTTGAAGGCTGTGAGTACAAGCATATACCTCGGCTGGAAAACCAAGCTGCAGATGTTCTGTCAAAACTCGGGTCGTCTAGGGAGGCAATCCCACCCGGAATATCCTTGAATCATCTAAGGGTCCCTTCAATCAAACCTTCGCCTGATTCCGAGTCGATTTTTATTCCCAAGCAAGAATCCGAAGCTATTCCTATGAATGTTGATGTTGAGTATATCGAGGAAGACCCGGGGACTGCATGCCCGGACTCGGGGACTGCTCACACAGATTCGGAAAATGCTAACCGAGTCTTGGGAAAGAGGAGCAGAGATGAGATGATGCTAACCGGATTGTGGGGAATGGACAGAAGCTGATAGAAGAAATAATGGCGGCCAAACCTGTGGAAGAAAATGAGCACTTGTTCCCTTTGCATCCAGTACCAGAGTGGGCTGAAGAGATCATGAAATTCATCGAGGAAGGAAGCTTGCCAAGCGATGAACCAAGGCTAGGCGTGTCCAGAGGAGATCCAAGGCTTATACCATCATCAACAAGGAGTTATACAAAAGAAGTGTAACCGAGGTGTTGCAGCGCTGCGTGGAGCCAGCAGAGGGCAAGGAGATGCTCCTGGAGATACACCAAGGTGAATGTGGACATCATTGCAGTACAAGAGCCCTGGTGGCTAAAGTGTTCCGGCATGGATTTTATTGGCCCACTGCTCATGCAGATGCGGAGGACATAGTCCGCAGATGTGAAGGATGCCAGAGATTTGCTAAGCAAACACACTTACCCGCATCGGCACTGAAGACAATTCCTATTACTTGGCCATTTGTGTGGTGTTTGGATATGGTGGGAGATTTCAAGCCGGCTAGGGGCAACATGACACATATGCTGGTGATGGTGGATAAGTTCACCAAGTGGATAGAGGTGAAACCAATCCGGAAAGTGGATGGCCGTTCGGCTGTAACCTTCTTGAAAGAAATCATTTTGAGATACGGATACCCTCATAGCATCATCTCGGATAACGGCACGAACTTTGCTGTCGGAGAGTTTGCCCGATTCTGCATGATAAGGGGATCCGGTTAGACATAGCCTCAGTGGCACATCCAGAGTCCAATGGACAAGTGGAAAGATCAAATGCTCTAGTGTTAGCCGGCATCAAGGCTCGTCTCATTGAACCATTGTTGAAAACTCCGGGGTGCTGGATAGATGAAATCCATCAGTTCTATGGGGTCTAAGGACTACACCGAATCGGTCAACAGGCTATACGCCATTCTTTCTGGTTTATGGGGCAGAAGCTGTCCTACCCACTGACATAGAATATGATGCACCAAGGGTGGCAATGTACACTGAAACCGAGGCAAAGAGGCCCGGGAAGATGCAGTGGATCTGCTAGAGGAAGCAAGAGAGTTGGCCCTGTCTCGGACAGCAATATACCAGCAAAATCTCAGGCGTTATCATAGCCGAAAATCAGTCCTCGAGTGTTTCATGAGGGTGATCTAGTGCTGAGGCTGGTGCAGCGCAGCAAAGGCCGACACAAATTGTCACCTCCATGGGAGGGACCATTCATTGTGAGCAGGGCTATGCACAATGACTCGTACTATCTTATAGATGCACAGGAACAAGAGGATGGCTGGACAGACCCGGACAGGAAACCAAGCGACCTTGGAATGTAGCTCTGCTTCGACCCTTTTACTCTTAAAGGGCGCAATGTATGTATTTCAATTTATCATGAATGAAATCGCAGTAATCCGAGTTATTACTGTTTTGTTTTTTGCCGTTCGTGTGCCGAATCGCTTTGAACCTTGTTCTAAGTTTCAAGTAATGTATGTTGTGTTGTTGATCTCGTGACTCGACTGACAAACACCAAAATGGTAGTCAAGAGCAGAGATGAGGAATATGGGAAACATGAAAATGGACTCGGGGACTCGGTCCAAAACCGATTCGGCACATGTCGTTTACTAACCCCTGTTATTTATTTTTTCGTTTATGTTGAATGATTCTAAACCACAACTCGCATGTTTCAAGTATTGTATGCTATGATTCCTATCTTGTGACTCGACTGTCAAAACACCCAAAGAGGTAGACAAGAGCAAAGATTTGGCAAAAGTAGTAAACAAGAAAACAGACTCGGGGACTCGGTTTAAGATGATCCAACATAAACCTTGTCCGGATCGCGTTAAGCATGATAAGCATAGTCTCGAAAGAACTTAAAATAGTCTATTACATCTGCTCCCGGCATACCGGGGATTTAATGTTTTTGTTAAGTACTTCAGGGTGCAGCGGACTCGGTCGCGGCAGACTCGGTCATAGGAGTTTCGGTTGCGGGAACTTCTGTGGTAGGAGCCTCGGTTAGCGGAGCTTCGGGGGCACGGGCTTCAGCTACGGGTGCTTCGGTGAAGTGGACGCGGTTACGGGAGGTTCTGTTGCTGGAGCAGACTCAGAAGATGGTGGCACTTCGGAAGTAATCTTGACTGGAGAGCTTGAAGGATGGGCGGATTCGGAAATATCCGGATCAGGTGAAGCCTGTTTAGTAATCACAGTCAAGTTAGTGGCTGGAATCACAGGAGACTCGGTTGGAGTTTGTTCGGTGAGCTTGGCCGAGTCGGAGGCTGGTACCTTGCTGGATTCTTCTTCTTCATCAGACTCGCCCTCAGAGTCGGCATAATCTTCTGCGGAGGCATCGTCCGATTCCTCTTCTTCAGTCTCTTCCCATCGGAATAGACCGGAGCGTCCAGATCAAGGTGCTTGGTGCGTGCAAATTCGGCCATGAAGTTGGCGGCTTCTTCACGGATCTTGATCCGGGTAGGGTCTGTAGCCCACGGAGAACCCTCGCGAAATGAGCGTACTTTGGCAAGATCAATTAGCTCATACCAGGACATGATGAATAGCAAAGCTGCGTCAGCACCAGCGCGGGCGGACGAAGACCTCCACTGCTGTAACCGGGTCATTGCTTGATCCAGGTCTCTGATCAGCTCCTCCGCAGGCACAACTTGCCGCGCTTCAGGAAACAAGATTCGGTGAGCCTTGAGACTTGCATTAAGCAGACCAATATGGGAATCCTTCAGAGGAGCAATCCGAGCCTTAAGTGCTGTAATATGATCTTCGATGTCCCATGTCTCGGATAGGGGAGCCTCGGTTAATTTAGCTCTCTCAGCTCGGGCGTTTCGCACAGCCTTGGCGGCTTGAAGCCGGATGCTGGTAAACTCTCCTACAAACAAATAAGCTAATACTGAGTTCAGCAAGAAGGAACACAAGCATATGTGTCGGTTAAGAGCAGAAAGAAAAAAGGGGATTCGGTGAACTTACGATCCATGTCATCATTGAGGCTAGCAAGTTGAGCCAGCCATTTCGTACTGGCCGCTTTATGAGCAGCCAGTTCTTCTTTAGCCGCTTTCAATTCGGCTTCAGATTCGGCAACGGTCGTTTGAATTTGCTTATCTAATTCGGCTCGCTTCTGTAGCCCGGCGTGCAAAGTGTCGCGCTCCTTTTGGAGCGTGTCTCTCTCCGTCCGCAGTGCATTCCGCTCTGCTTTCACCTTGTTCTTCACTTTTTCGACCCGGTCAAGCTCCCGCTGGACTCGCGCTACCTCTGATTTCTCCTCCGCCAGAACACGCTTTTGCTCTTCCTCTTTGCTATTCATCTTGAGGACCAAGGCATCAAATGATTTTTGGAGCTTGTGGTACTGGTTGGCGAGCTGCTTAAAGAGATCGCTGCGAGTGCCCGTGCTTTCCTGAAAGAAGTAGGAAGCGTCAAAAGAGACTCGGGGACTGATACCCGAGACAAGGTGGAGCCAAAACGAATCTCGGGGACTGGCCGAGACTGACCGAATCGGTTAAAAAGAAACCCGGGGACTGGGGGTCCCACAGTTTTTTCAGTTAAGAAAAAGGTCATGATCGAATTTTTTAAAGATTCAAGCCGAATGACTTTCTTACTCCAAAGAGTATCAGTCGTTCGACCCGAATCTCGGGGACTGGGTAGATACTATTTGATCATGACGAACTAAAAGCAAGATTCGGCAAACTTACCTCGAAGACTTGGTGCGATGCAGTAAACGCAACCTTCACAGAATGAAGAGATTGCATCATTCGGCTAGGACCAGCAGGGTGTGGCGTTGCAGCGGAGAAACCTGGTGCAAGGTCCACGGCGTTCCAGGCTTCAATAAAGTCATTGGCAGTGCTGAGCTTAGGCTTGGCTTGGCCGGATTGAACGGCAGAGGAGGCAGCGGTGGTTTGCTTGACAGCAACCACTTGCTTATCCGAAGTGGAGGAAGTTGTGCCAGCGACACCTTGAGTCGGCTTGGGTGGAGGTGATGCACCCGGGGTCTGTCTCTGATGTTGCGGTTTCTGTGGGTTCTCAGAAGTTTGTTGTTGTTGTTGCTGCTTCTGCTTTTTCTTCTTCTGCTGTTCTTGGTTCAGCAGAGTTTGTGCTGCGGGAGTAGGGCGAGGATCCGGCTTAGGCATGGATGTAGCCGATGCCTTGGCCTTTTCCTTCTCCAGCTCCTTGAGAGGGCGTGGCCAACTCGAATCTCGGATTGGAGCCGAGGTTTCCTCACTCTCCAAGTCAATAACCGGCTCTGAAATGGGAGTCGGCTGAGGAATATTGGCAGTTGTGACACGCGTTGGCGAGGTGGCAGTTCGGTCAGGAGACTGGGTTTCCATGGCCGTACCCAGTGGAGGAATGGGAGAAGAGATGGATGAATGAGTCTGCGCGGTGATGAGGACATCACTGCATAAAGCAAAGCAAACAGTTAACTCGGATAGACATGACTCGGTTAACAGAGGAAGAAAGCAAATAAAGTTAAGTCAGTATTACCCCTTGGTGGTAGGCATCGGCTTGACACGATTCGACTTGGAGCCGGACTTCTTGATTCTCTTGGCTTTAGGGGAATCAGATCCGGGCGCGTCAGTGCGTTTCCGAGATGACCCTTCAGCATCTTGTTTGGCTGGAACACAAGGAGGTGGTTTCCATGAAATCGGAATAGCGTCGATGGGTTCTAAGAGGCAGCAATCTTCATCTTCTTCGTCGGAAATGTGGTGAATGTTTGATTGCTTACCCTTGCGGACTGGCTTGGCACGGGGAATTGGCAAATAGTCATCCGTATCCGGATCCTCTTCGCCCTCGCGCGGCGGGCTAAGATCCGGTGTCCATGCCTTGGTGGAGAGATCTCCGTCTTCAGTAAGTTGACGATCAAACAGCTACAAAAAAGATAATGCGAATCCGGATCAGGCCGGGGTTATTCAGATGAAGTAAGATTGGATTCGGAGAGTGGTGAGCTAACCTGTGGAGGAAGGTTTTCCCGGTAGAATGGCTTTACACCCCACCGCCATTTATCCGACATCTCATTGGCAGCAATGGCGTTTACACGTCTGAAGACGGAAGCTTTGTCAAGCTCGTGCTTGCTGATCCGGGTAGGATCTAGCGCGCCACGCATGTGGCATATCTTGTGATCACGCCTTTGAAGAGGGCTGACTCGGCGAGAGATGAAGGTCCGGAGGAGGTCGTCAGAGGTCATACCCTTCTTCAAAAAATCCTCCAGAGTGGTATGCACTGTCTGAAGTTCAGCAATTGTTTCACGGATTATAACCGAAGTTCAGTTCGGCTGTGGGCGGCTCCATACTGAATTCGGGCAGGTTAAGAGCGTCGTGGCCCTCAGCGCTCTTTACGTAAAACCAGGTCCTTTGCCATTTCTTCACCGTGTCTAGGCCGGTGACTCGGGGGAAGATGGACCATTGCCTCGGGGTGATGCTAACCGAACCGCAAGCAGTCAGCTGTTTCGGCTTGGTACCTGGAATGGTGTGCTTGCGAAGGTGGAAGTACTTTGCCCATATATCTACATTCGGCCAGAGACCGAGATAGCCTTCGCAGAAGGAAGTGAAAGCTGATAAAGAGACGAAGGCGTTCGCCGGGAGGTGGTGAAGTTGTAGTCCGAAAAAGTCCAGAAAGGCCCGGAAGAAGTCACTGGCAGGCAATCCGAGCCCGCGCTCGAAATGCGCTATGAATACCACGCGCTCACCGGGTTCGGGGGCCGGTGCGAGTTCTTTTCCGGGTCTGCGGCATATAACTTGCGGCGTTATACGCCGGGTGGCTCGTAGCCATTCCAAATCATTCCGGGTAACATCAGATCCCTCCCATCTGCCGGGAGGAAGTTTGGCCATAACTGACTCAGTTCTGCAGTAAAAAGGCAGATAACCGGATTAGGAGATTCGGAATCCATGACACCAAAGAAGAGTCGGATAACATTGAAACCGAATCAGATCTAAGGTAACTCGGCTAATCTTATCCCGGGTAGGGTTAACCGGGTCCAGTGGGGAAGGTGAGGCGGTTGGAAATCGCAAACATCTTTCCGCGGGTTTCTAGGGTTTGGAAGATCTACAGCGGTGGTAAAAAAGAAAGAAAATCACGGGTAAAAACATGGTTGAACTGCTCCTACGATGACAAGTCTATCTAGGCTAGTCTGGTGTAAAACTTGGAGAGAAAGTATACGGAGTGTACTACGGCATGAACATGGCTTAGATATGCATCGATCTAGCAAGAACAGGCGTGTGTATTTCAAGAGTACGAACTCGTCACGGTGGCTATGGCGAGAGGAGGAAGAACTTACAGTGCTGGTTCCTCGAAGGAGGAGTTCGACGGAGAAATGGCGGAGATGGGCGCGAGGCGCGGCTCCGGCGGTCTTGCTCTGGTGCGCTGTGCGTCCCCGGCGCGGCGAGTTTGGAGGTCGAGATCGCGGCGGCGACGGCGGAGCGGACGAGTAAGGGAATAAGGCGAAGAAGAAGAGGAGGTTCCTTCGCCCACATTTATAGCCTCCAGCGGTAACTGCCCCCACTGCTGCGCGGTTTTCGGAGTATCGTGCAATAACTGCACCCTGGAATTCTGTGGCCTTCAGTATGGCCGTGTATTCCAAGCACACACGAGGCAATAGAATTCTAAGCGGCGGGGAGGATCCTATGTGCTGGTCAACGGAGGAAACGAGGAGACGTGGTCTTCTGGTCAAACACACTCGAATACCCGGTGGATCCGGATAACGAGCTGACAACCCGGGTTATACGGCTTTGCACAGGCTTTTCCTGCCAAATGTCCCGGAAAATTCGGTGACAGCTAGAAGTGATCCGGTTAGTGATGTTGGTTTTGAATCTGGAACGGCCTTCAGCCGAGGCTGTAGGACCGTACCAGCTTCGGGGACTACTGTCGGGGGGCTGCCCCCGGGTAGGGCAAAGATGATGTGTTATGAACAGTTAAGGTCTAACCGGATCAAGGTTAGCCGGGTCACTTGGGCCGGATCTCAAGGGGATTCGGTCAGTCCTACTTCAAGCCGGTGTAAAAGGAAGGACCAAAGGGGATCCGGTGAGGTTTAACCGGATCCAAGGGAGAAGAACCGGCTAAGTTATCCGGATCCGTCAGGAAGGACCCGGGTAGGGTAACTCGGATGTTGCACAGGGGCCAAGTAGTGTCAGTAAAAGTCACGGGCACTGTAATGTTACTGACCGGGGCTCAGAAGACAGCGAGGAACAGCCACAGGTTTTCCGGGTCACAAGCCCCTAGGCGCTGACTCGGCCAATTCGGGAAAGGGGCAGTGCCTAGGCTACTGTGGTCTACACTGCCTTAAGCTCAAAGAGGAAAGATAAGCCTGTGGTGGACAGAGGGTGAGCTGGGCTGAGTGACAGTGGCCAGTGTTTGTCCTGTTCTCCTTGTCCTTGCCATTGTCCTCTGCGGCCAGGGGCAAAAGGGTAATTCGGTTACTGTATATATGCGACACCACCTTCTCCTGTGAGGAGGATCGACGATTGTAGGCATCATTTCCCCCCCAAGCTTCATCTTCTACCTGGAGCTCTCTCCATTGTTCATTATACAGCTCAGGGAGCTCTCTGTACTTGTAAACACTTGAGATATAAGAGAGTAGGCTAGAGCTGCAGTAGGGGTGTTACCTCCACAAGAGGGCCCCGAAGCAGGGTACATCGTGGTGTTCTTTGCTGTTCTTGGTTTGCTCTGTTCTTGTTGGTTCTTGCGACTTCTTGCTTCTTCTTCATGCGTGCTACGTGAGCGCGCAAACCCTCCCCGTTTCCCCCAACGCCCAAGCGAGCCCACACTTAAGCCATCCCCATGGCATCTGCCGTGACACCACCACGACAATATAGCATATCTAAACCATACTCCTCATCATTTTTAAAATTATTATCAATAATGTTCTCATTAGGCATAGGTTGATAGTCCTCCTCATCATCAGAATCATAAAAGCAAAGTTTATCATCAACAAAATCTTGAGTGTTACTATCATTTGTTGAAGGTGAAGTTGGGAGATCCAACTCTTCATTCTCTAGTTGTTCATCATTTTCATCATCCTCTTGGGGTTGCACGGGCATCCCCAAGCTTAAGCTTTTGTCATCTTCTTCCTGCAAAATATTAGACCTTTCTTGGGCAGCTCTCTTCCTTGTGTCAACAACATAGATATTTTCATCAAATTCAAGTATGCAGAGATCAAGGATATTGGCAATAAAAACTATAAATTGAGAAGCTATAGGGCAGGTTTCATGTTCATTAATGAAGGTGTATAATTCATAGGCTGCCATAAAAATAACAAATTGTTCTACTTCTTCCATCCCTAAGTGAGCATAATTCCATGTATGATAAGTTGCAATAACATGTTCTCTATTGGAAGGGCATTGGAATTCAAAGTGTCTAAAGTATTCAGAGCAACAAGTTTCTTCCTTATGATAATTAAGCAGCACACTAGCAATTTTATTTAGTAGCTCTATGTATTCTCCTAATCTTTTCCCTTCATTTGATTTTCTAAATTCAGCAGCCATCATGGCGTTTTCATGACAGTTTTCCTTTTTCTATTTTTTTTTGGATTTTTGATATATAAAACTGAAAGTAAAACTAATGAGAAACTCACAACCAAACAAGTTTAAAGGAACCTCCCCAAGCTTAGATGATTGCAAGATATAAAACAAAAATAAATCTAAAGTCTAGTGCACACAAGAATAGGAACTTAAGCGCTACGCTCCCCGGCAACGGCGCCAGAAAAGTACTTGATAACCCCCAAGAGCAGGGGATCACTGTAGCACCTCTCAATGTGGAAGTAAGGTATCGATCCGCAGGAGCAAGAAGGAAAAGTTATCTATTCCCTACAACTAAAGTGTCACAAGTTTTAGTTGATTATGCACTAAACAAGTTTAAGGAACAAGATGGTTGATTTAATGGATGGGATTGTAACAAAACAAGAATGTAAAAGTGTCCCAATCCACTTCAATGCAAGAGGACAAGACAAAGGTTTTCTCTTATAGGAACAATGGACATGGGTTCATGGGTTCACTTAATCCTCTCTCTCATCTACGGTGATTATCATGTTATAGATAAAGTACACACAATTGTCATGTTTTAATGGTAGCTTTTATAACGGCTATATGTCCTAAAGCACATAGTTGAAAGAAGTACTCATTTGTGTTGCTAGGTCACCCTCGTAAGGCTAGCGTGGTTGCTCTCACTCCCACATCATACTCTTCCTTTTTACCCCCAGATAAAGGATGTTGCGCTGTATTTCACATGTCACTCAATACATATGTCATGTCACGTCGGCCATCCCGTACCTACATACATCATACTTCATAATGGACAATATTCTAAACACTAGTGCAATGATTCATAATTCGTGTGCATGACCGCCTCTCTCATCTATCCACACTTGGTGGTGTCAATCACCTCATGACAAGGATAAATAAGGCATTATACATAAATCAAACCATCACATGCATCAAAGAATATCTCTAAAGTATGACAAATCATAAAAGCTCCAACACAACGGTAAATGTATAACAAATCATCTCATACCACAATATCCACCATAAGAATTACATAGATAGATCCATACTTATGCAAAACACATCATATGGACTCCAACAATGATCATACATAGAGAGATTAGATCAAGTTACCACCACAAACCCAAAGTCCAGGGGGTGGACTACTCCTCCTTCATCATGGAGACGGTGGAGAAATCGTTGGAGAAGATGGAGAAGTTGATGAAGAGGTGCAGCCCGGAGTGGAGGCGGCGACTCGCAGCAGCCCACGGCGGCGGCGGCCCTTGGGGGTGGCAGCGGCTGCCCTTGGTGATGAGGATGGTGTGGAGAAGGTTCTCCTCCCCCAGACGGCTGCCTGGGAGGAGGAAAATTCGTGGTCTTGGGTGCCTCCCACGACCTAGGGTTTCCTTCTTTATATGGACGCTCGGATTTCTGTCACCCCCTTTTAGGGTTCCACCAAAACGGGCCTACAGGCCGCGTCCGAACTCCGATTGGGCTGTTCTCGGGCTTAAAATCTTCGTATGGAAAATTGTGGCAACTTTCTCTTTAATTTGATTTCCATTGGACGCCATCTTCGAGGGTCAAACTGAAAATCTCCGTAAAAAGTTCTCAGACAGATTTCAGGAAAGTCCCAATTTGACTCCAATAAGGTTTCCTTTTGTATTTTTGATAATTCCTACACAACAAATAGGAAAACAAGAAGATTTTGCACTTTGGCAACTATTAGTAGGTTATTCTAATAAATGTCATAATATGATATAAAGTGTATATAAAACATGTGCCAATTGACATAAAACATGCATGGAACATCAAAAATTATAGATACGTTTGGGACGTATCAGGTTGTCACGACAGATGTTACCCGGGGGTAACTTACGTTGGGGGACATGGCGGCTCTGGCGTACAGGAGGTTGTCTAGCTCAGCAGGGACACAGGATTTACCCAGGTTCAGCCTCTCCATTGGAGATAAAGACCTACTTCCTGCTTTGTTGTTATTGATGGGAGATCTCGAGACCCGGGCAGCAATATCGCCGAGTCATGAGTTTAGGGTTACAATAGAGGTATCTCTCATCTTTCTGCTAACTTGAATCGTCCCTAACTATGACCTAGGAGCCGGCTTATATAGATGGCCGGGTCTCCTGGTCCCGTACAAGGTAAGGCCGGGTTCTACCCGTACTCGGAGTCCTATTCTACCTCTTGTAGCTCTTCGTGTCCTCCAAGTCCTGGACTCCGTGACGCGCACCGCCTCCGGGTCTTCTGGAACCTTCCTCGTGTAGGCCAGGTTATCGACAAGCTCTCCGGTCTATCAGTATAACCCGACCCATGATGATGATGGCTGGCCTCGCCCGGCCTCCTGCCTGGCGGGTCATGCTTTCCTCCTCATGGGCCTACCGGGTTATGATCCCCCCAATAGTAGCCGCCAGGCTAGCTCGGGCACCAGGTTGGCTTGCTCTTCTTCTAGCTTTCATTTCAAGGGAAGAGTCGCCTTCCTTGCTGTCCGGGTTAGCCACCTGAAAAATAAGAAACACATATAAAATATAAAGCTCGGGTTATATTGCTTTCTTTTCAGCTAGGCCGGCTCTTCTTGGCGGTCCATATCATAACCCGGCCTCTCCTTACCGGGTTCTTATGCCTCCGGCTTTTAATCTCAACACTTAGTAGAAATCAGAAATGACTTACCAGTCAATCTTTAGTCAATCATAATCCAAATCCATCAAAGAATATTCCTTTTATCTTATCTGTCTGTCGTTGACCATCAATCAAAGATACTTATCTTATCTTTTTATTTTTACCACTGTACCCCTAGGGTTTTCACCGTGCCTATAAATACAGGGCTAGGGTAAATGGGAATCATTTTCCCCATTTCCCTTGCCTCCTCATCTTCTTCCTCGAGTTCATCCCGCAGCCCCAAACTCCAATTCACGAACCAGGGAAGAGCGCAGCACCACCGCGGCCATCCCCAGGCCATCTAGCGCCACCGCACCCTCCATTCTTCTCCAAAGCTTCTCCTCCTTCCATCCGCATTTGCCCCGCACCGCCACCTCCCTTTTCTAGGGTTAGCCACCGCATCTGCGCAAGCTCCAGCCCCAGCAATCATGGTGAAGGATAAGAGGTTGGCGAAGGGACCCAAAGGCGCGAAGAAAGCTGGCGCGGGCGCATCTGGCTCAGCCACCATTGCAGCTGCTCCGGTCAACTAGACCAAATCCACTGTGACAGATCTGGTGCTGCAAGAACATGTGAACTGCGGCGAGCTCCCTCCCAAGAATGAGATCAACTGTCACGTTCCTGGGGAGGAGATCCGCCCTGAACCACGTAAAGGTGAAGTGGTAGTTTTTCTCAATCATGTGCAGCGCGGCCTTCGTCCTCCCGGCTCTCTGTTTTTTCGCCAAGTCCTCAAATACTATGGCCTTAGACCACAGGATATAGCTCCCAACTCTGTACTCAATATTAGCAACTTTGTTGTTTTCTGTGAAAACTATCTCCAAATGGCCCCTAGTCTCGTGCTTTTCCTCGAGATTTTCTATTGCAACCCATCTCGCAAGGACCAACCACTAAGCCCATACGGTGGTGTCGCTATTCAACGCCGGAGGGAGTGTGATTTCCCGGATCTTGCTCTAGCCAGCCATCCCAAGGGGTGGCAAAACACATATTTCTACTGCAAGGATACCTCTCCCGAGTCTGATGAAGCTCATTATCCGGCTTTCCGGATTTCTCCATTGGTGTATGACGCCAAGATGAACTGCTATGCTGCAGAAGCTGACCGGGTCTTGATTGAACCCATACTTCGCCGGGCTAGGGCCTTACTCGCCCACGGCCTCAAGGGCATGGATCTCGTCAAGTGCTGGGTCAGTTGGTTCATATAGCCACTCAGCATCAGGACCCGACTGTTCCATGAATACACCCGTGAAACTACAGACAACATGCGTTATTCTGAGATAACGCTTACTAATGATCAAGTTGTGAAGACCGCCAAGAAACTCCTTGGTGAAAACAAAACAACCATTGCACTGACCGGGCTTGCCCCGTTTAGTACCAAGAACAAGCCTCCCACGGTAAAAACATCTCTTTTTCCTTTCTATATTCGCTAACCCGGTAACTTTCATTCAAACTTATCTGTTTCTTTCTTCATTTAGGACGCAGATTGGTGGCGTGTGGACTACACTCCCACCTCATCCCCTGATGGTGAAGACGTAGAAGTAAATGAGGAGGAAGAAGAAAAAGGTGAGCTTGACTCCACAGGCCGGCTCTTCCTCGACCTGATTACCAGTGAGGTCACCAACAGGGACTCTTCTACTGATAACCCGACGTTTCTTATTCCAGGCCCCACTGACCCGGCAACTGCTGAAATGCCAGGTCTAGACACCAACGAACCTCCCACTCAAAAGCGAACTCGCTCCGCCACTGCAAAGGTGCCCTACTCTCGCTTCTCCACTTATATGATGAACTTATCTCAAACTGAAGAACAAACATAGGAAAAAGAAGCTGAAGCTAACAAGAAACGGAGGACTCGGTCCTCAGCAAGCCAAGAATCCTTGAACGTAGGTATTCCCTCTTTTGCTTCACGCCGGGTCAAACAACTTCAGAAAATTCCCAGTACTTCACATCCTTTAGCTGGGAAAATCTGGGTCGCTAAGTCCCATTCTTTGTCAGTTTCTTCCTCGGACAGCATAAGCACACCCAAGGATTTCCAAATCAACACTGGGTTAGACCTGCTCTCTTTCTCATACTTATTATACTCTTTTTCCTTCATACTTATTAACAACATCTGCTCTCTTTTCAGGGCTAAGGCAATTTCGGATGAAGACCCGGTTTCTTCTCCACCAGCATCTCCACCTCCAGCTGCAACGGAGCCTTCTCAAACGGAGGCACACGTTCATGATGACACTGTGATGGATGAGCCGGCCAAAAGTCCGGCCATCCCCAACTCTCCTCAACACTCTCCTCCCCGTGCACCTGAGCCGGACAAAGAAGAATCTCCTGGCCAACACTCTGGCACCAAGGAACAAGAGGTGATTGTGACCGGGTCTCGACATACCCCAGTTGATGCAAATCTCACCGTGCTTGCCAAGGTGGTAACTCCTGAGGCTAAGCCGGGTTCCTCTGCCCGTGGAAAGGACCCGGTTCCTTATGTTGGTTTGCCGGCTCTGGATTCCATGTCCGCGCCGGCTCTCTTCAATGAATACTTCTCTCGACTTGCTCAACACAGAGGCGCCGAGACTGAACTGGTCACCACAATGCAAAAACGTTATGAGGTAATAACTTTTTATGCTCATGTCTACTTTTACCTGCATACCCATATACTCTGTAGCCCCCAAGCTCCAAGATTATCACTTGTTGATGAGCTTGGTGCTTATAACAACCACCTTGTCAAAACATAAAAAACTTCAATCATATAGCCCCCAAGTGCCGGTTGTGTGTTCATAGCAACCTGGGACTGCCATTTCAACAATACTTAACTCTTTCAACTGCTAAGAAAAAATTTCAAACACTGTAGCCCCCAAGTGTCGGGTTGCCTGCATGCATCCACCTGGACTATAATCATACTTAAAGACGTTTTAAACTTTGTGTGTGTAGCCCCCAAATTCCGGGTTGCTTGCCGGCAGCAACTTGGGACTCCACTTTTGCTCACTGTTATTAAAAACTTTCACTATGTAGCCCCCAAGTTCCGGGTTATCTTTCCTGCAATAACTCAGGGCTTGACCATATACTTCTTCTTTTGGCAACAGGAACAACTAACCAAAGTCGGCCAAGAAATTTCCCGGCTCAAGGGTGTGCTGAAAGCTGAAGCTGATGCCTAGCTTGCAGATGTAGAACAAATGCAAGCCCTTGAAAAATATGTCACTAAATTGACTGAGGAGAACTCTGAGCTGAAAAAGGAGATGGAAGAGCAGGAAGAAAACTGGAAAGAACAAATCTCTGACCTGCAGAAAAAGCTAGACACCGCAACTGCCGAGCTGAGCCATCTACAAAAGATGATCGACTACATGGTTCGCTCACTAGTTGGTAAGTGCCTTGCTGTATTTCTGATAAACTGAAACCCGGCTTCTTGCCTTCAATATCTAACATCTTCCTCTTTTTTCAGGTTCACGAGACTCCAATCTCCGCAAGACTGCGGTAGAAAAGTGAAATGCATGTACACTCTCGTGCGCCAACTGTACTTTGGCAGCTGTGAAGTCATCAAGGCCGCCAGGAACTGCGAGAACCCGCCAAGCACTTACACTGAAGTACTTGGGCATCTCTCAACTATGCCTGAATGGCTCCAGCTATGGAAAAGATCTGCCTGCAGAGCTGGCGTAATGCGCGGGCTTGCTCTTGCCAAGGCCTACCACCCAAGCTTTGACCCGGCGCCACTTGTGAAGGGCTTCCCTCAGTTCAACTCAGATGGTAGCTCATTTGATAAGAAATCCTATGCCCGAGCCGTGAAGCAGACCCGGTATGTGGCAACTGAGATTGCCAACAGTATGAAGCTCACCTCCCTGCAGTATGGCTATAACAAAAACAACGAAGAGGTGATAGATGTTGAGCTGGCATGCCTCAATCTGCTCCAAAGTTACAAAGACTCGGTTGCCAAGGACAAAACCGCTCCCAGCTCATCTACACCAGTCGTGCCTCCACCTGGCCGCGTTGCTGTTGAAGATGAAGATGAAAATCCCTTTGAGTCTCTGTTCCTTGTCACTTGGCGTGGAGAGGAAGCTCTCAAGACCTGGGCCGCAGCTGCGAAGGCGGCACTTGATGACCCGGCTGCAGCAAAGGATGATGTCTCCCCTGCCACAGGCAAAGATGACCCGGTCGACACGTCCGCTAGTAACCCGGCTCCCCATACCGGGTCCTGAAGATCCTGTGTAGATGCCTTTGTGCCTGCAACAAAAAACAATCATATTTTGCCCTGATGGGCAGTTATGTAATAACTTTAATACTTCTAGCCATATATTCTTTTGATGGTGTGCCTATACACCTTGAAACTTTGCTTGATATGTAATGAACTTCATGTTATCGCTTAGTTCTGCAAAGTTTATGGTTTGGATGACCCTTTTGGTTTCTTTGAACACTTGAGCCAGTTTTCGCATGGATTCTCAATGTTGCATCTTCTATGACAAAAACAGGGTCAGGCAAGTCCCAATGGGCCTCATGACTGATTGAATTTACAGGTGAGCAATCAAGCCATATAATTGCGAGTCACATCAAGCTCAATGCAAAAAACCAAGAAAACAGTGGCTCTAAATTTTGGCCGGGTTACAGGATTGCAGTTGTACCAAAAAAGATAATCAGCCCCCATGACCCAAGTGGCATCAAGACCGGTCTTGAGTATACAACTGTACTATTCAAGTAATCAGCCCCCAAGACCTAAATTTTTTGATTACTTAGGCAACAGCGAGTGATGCATGTAAAATGCATACATGAACTTTACATTTTATTACTTGATATTCCAACTTATTTGCATCATATATGGGTTATATTTATGTTTTATAATGATTTTAGGGGATAATTCACAGTTTCCCCATTTATTTGGAATTAACCCGGTAGAATCAGAAAACCCCTTTTTCCATCTTTTTGACTTTCAGGGACCCAAACGACGTCCAAATGACATAATATTTCATGGGCGTCAATTTTTGGAAGGAACGAAGCGTAGGAGCGAAGGAAGCGAACAAACGGAAACCGAGGGCCAAAAGAGGTGGGCCCACGCGGTCAGATTCCTTGACCGCGTGGGACCCCCTATTCTGGGCCTCGAGCCTCCGATGTCATCGATCTTCATCCCCGTGCCTTCGTCTTGACCTAAAAACGACTATAAAAATAGTCCCCCGACGGCTTTCAGAAGGCGGCAGCGGAGAAACACAAAAACCACGAAACAAGAGATAGAAGGCTGCCGCCGGAGAAGATCGAAGGGGGGAAACGCCGTCGGAATCACCTCCGAAAGGCTCCTCCATCCCCCCTCCGGAGTCTCCATCAACACCACCGTCAAGACCAGCACCATCTCCATCACCATCTTCGTGATCCACTTCATCCCCCTCATAGTTTGAGATTGTTGAACCCTAGCTATTGTCTAAGTACTATTCTACATGTTTGTGAATTGCTACTTGTCATTGTTTTGTGGGGAGATTATATTCTCAGATTGTGTTGTATCACTTATGCCATTGAATCATATCATGTCTTCGCGTTGTGAGTAGTTCTCTCATGTTCCTGGGGGCATAGGATGGATTGGCAATGATTTATTTATGACATGTGTTGGTATTTTGTCTAGTGTTTATCTTTTTATGTAATTCTATGATGGTGTTGTGCGAATGTCGACTGCACATCACTTCACCTATAGGGGCTCATAGGAGAACACCGTAGTGTAATGGAGTGAGGGAGACTTGGGAGGACATGTAAATCTGAGACCGAGTCATGAAGTTGCATTATGAGGGTATTAGTATCGGGGACCTTAGAGTTTAAGGCTATGGTGGGACTCTACGTCTTAATAACTCTTGTGCAGTCATTTACTTGGCCATAAGAACCATCATAAGGGGTTTAGTTTATTTATTTAGCTTTCCCTAATTATGGCTCCGTCTAAAAGAAGATTAAAACTTGACAAAATGCTTACCTTGTTGTTCTAGAAATATTTATGCCATGAAGTCTAGGTAGCCCTTGGGAACGTTCTCCACTTATAAGGAACACACACTTGAGCTTGTCCTCTCGCTGCATAGAGGATTGGGCTTTCTCTCTTTGAGAGCTTTCACTTGTCATATTTTATTTTCAGCTTTTTACTTTATTGCAAACTCTACGCCAAAAATCCAAAAACACTTGCATCATTTAATCATTTTAGTTTGTCTAGTGCATAGATAATAAGAGAAGTGACACTCTTATTTGAGAGGATAAATACTTATACCTTCTACTCCTCGTGGGATCGATACTATACTTACACATTGAAGATTTCAACGATCCCCTATACTTGTGGGTATCAAGACATTTTCTGGCGCCGTTGCCGGGGAGTGTAGCGCTTAAGTTTTTATTCTTGTTTGCACTAGATATTTGTTTTCAGTTTTGCATATACTCTAGTTTACTTTCAGTTTTGCATTTAGTTTAGTTTTACTTTCAGTTATTTATATCAAAAAACAAAAAAATTAGAAAATGAAAAATACCAAAAAAAACTCGTGTTATGGGCATAAGTATGGATATAAATGATGCTTTGTTTAGACACTTGAATGCTGCTAAGATTGCCAACGAATATAGAGAATCAAAGGAAGGGAAAATAATAAAAGGTTTCATGATGGAATTAAATTATATTGCTGAGGAGTTGCTTTTACACCATGATGTAACTTGTATTTTTTGCTCTGAACAAAAAGATAAACATTTTGAATTTCAATGTAGGTTCCATGAAGAATGTTATTGCATCTTACCATACTGGTGATTATGCTTATTTAGGAATGGAACAAGTAGAGGAATTTGTTACTTTCAAGGCATCTTTTGAATTGCAAACCTTCATTCATGAAAATAAAACTTGCCCTATAGCTAATAAATTTGGAAGAGAGATAGATTTTATTCTTGAATATTGCATAGACAACTTCTCTCAAAATATTTATGTTGTTGAATATAATGAGGCTCCCCAAGAGAGCACTGATGTTTTGCAGGAAGAGGAGGATAAAAACCTAAGCTTGGGATGCCCGTGCAACCCAAGAAGATGTTGAAAATGATGAACAACTAGAGAATGAAGAGAGGAAACTTCCACCTTCACCACCTATGGATGAGGGTAACACTCAAGATTTTGTTGATGATAAACTTTGTTTTTTTATTCTGATGATGAGGAGGACTATCAACCTATGCCTAATGAGAACATTATTGATAATAATTTTAAAAATGATGAGGAGTATGGTTTAGACATGTTTTATGATAGTACTCTAGATGATGATCCTATTTTTCTTGATGATCCTCCATGTTTAGAACTTGTTACTACTTTATGTGAGGATAAAAATGATATACTTGATGTGTGTGAAAATACTCTTACTTATGAGAGTCCTACTTTATTTTTGAACTCTCCTATTCACACCATGGAGGAGAAGCTTTTATATGTTGAAAAGTACTTGTGTGGGCTGAAATTATCTTACACTAATAACCATTTCACCCATAATCATCATGTTTATGGTGCTTCTTGCAATTATTTTGAGAGAGGAAAACTGTAACACCCCGACCCACCCCCGGGTCGGGCCTGTCACCCCTGACAGCTCTCTAGGATCTCTAGACTGGCCCCACAGATCAACACTAGTCTTTTCTGCGCACTTTGTCCTCATTCGTGCGCACCCGGGAACGAGTTCCCGGTCGGTCACCCATCCTTAGAGTGCTCCGGGCCAAGCACGCTTAACCTCGGAGTTCTTTCCAGATGAGCTTCTGGAAAAGAAGTTGCAACTTGTTGATATGTGTATTCTATCAATCCTATTAAGCCCTGAGCCAGGATCTCACATCCTTTCCCCCTTAGAAGGCCGACGTCCTCGTCGGTCAACCCCAGTCCAGGAACTTCCCCCCTTGGCACCCGTCTGTGCGCCCAGTGCCGGCACATGCTCCACATGTCCACCCACTGACCCACACACGCCCGAGTTACCGCGAGGGTCGGCTCTGATACCAAATGTAACACCCCGACCCACCCCCAGGTCGGGCCTGTCACCCCTGACAGCTCTCTAGGATCTCTAGACTGGCCCCACAGATCAACACTAGTCTTTTCTGCACACTTTGTCCTCACTCGTGCGCACCCGGGAACGAGTTCCCGGTCGGTCACCCATCCTTGGAGTGCTCCGGGCCAAGCACGCTTAACCTCGGAGTTCTTTCCAGATGAGCTTCCGAAAAATAAGTTGCAACTTGTTGATATGAGTATTCTATCAATCCTATTAAGACCTGAGCCAGAATCTCACAAAAACACACTAATAGCTCACATGATAGTTTTAATAATCCTCTATATGTTCCTAAGTTTGCAAAGTTGCACCAATCTAATAGTTCTTTTGTCAAATTTGTTTCCACTACTTGTAACTATTATGAGAGAGGAAGAAAGACTTATCTTTATGCTTCTATGTTATTTAAAATGCAACCTACTGATCATTACATGCATTGGTTACCACAAAATTGCTGCTATTTATTCATATATAAAATGCCAATGCATAGGAAAGGAGTTAGACTTAAAAGTTAATGGTTTAATGTTTTATGGTGTGCTCTTTATGCTTTTATTTCCTATTCTGTTTAGGCACACCTTCATATCTTGAAAACATGTGAAATAACTTTACCTACTGTTTTCTGATTGCTAGTTTAAGATTTTCACTTTATATAAAATTTGGGAAAGTAAATGAGAAAGATGAGTAATGGAGATGTTGGGGTTGACCTTGAACATGTGTTGTTCATGCCAATGGAACCATTGCAAAGTCTCTATCATTAAAACTTTTCCAACAGCTAAAAACAAATAGAAAGAGTGTTTATGTTGTGTATATTTGCTTCTTCTTTTGCCTTTTTACTAAATCAAAAACAACAAAAATATTTTCTTTCTTCCTTTTTTGTTTCTCTTGATTCTTTCTTGGTTCATTTTGTTTCTTTTTTATTTTTATCTTCAGTTTAAGTTCTGGTTTTTGAGTCAAGGTGCTTGTTTACTACTGTAACAACACCTTTGTATCTTATTTTTCATCTTTATGGCAAGAATAACCTCTTTTGAGAGGTGGGATCAGACAATAGTGATTTGCTGTCCAGAAAACAGATTCCTAAGCTTCACTGCGAAAAATGTTAAAAATCACAGAAGAGGAATTTTGGCCTAAAATTTTACGACAGCAATATTCAGGTATTATTACACATTTCATTAGTTAAAAGTTTTCTGATTTGAGCAACGTAAGTGCCTCTGAAAATTCACTCTTTGCGGGCTGTTCAGTTTTTGACAGATTCTGTCTTTATTTTGCATTAGCCTCATTACTTGTGTTTTGTGTGGTTCTTTTGATCAATGAACAATATGCAACCATAGTAACAGTAGTTAATGTTTAGAATCAACTCATGATATGTCTTTGCTATACCTATGTGGATTTAATTTATGGAGACACTAACCCTCTAATCAAGTTTTATGATGAGTTTTGTGTAAAGAGAATTTTCAAGTGGAAGAGTTGAGTGTGATGAACAAAGATAAAGAGGGACAAACACTCAAGCTTGGGATGTTACCCCTGGGCTCACCCTACATATTTCGAATAAGTACAAGAATTCAAGCTTGGGGATGCCAAACCACCTCACTCCAACCATCTTGATACCAAGTAAGTAAACCTAGCTATATGGCTATAAAGAAAGCGCTTTACGGGAGGCAACCCGGTTGTTTTATTTTTAATTTTCTTTGTGTCCTCTTGCTGTTACAAGAGACTTAGTTTTTAGTTTTGTTTTTGGATTTTTTAATAAAGTGCCAAGTTTTACCCATTTTGGATTGAAAAAGTTGCTTATTGTATTTGGAGATTTTATTTCAACACAAATCTGTGCACGGTCTGATTTTAATTTCCTATTCTGTAACTCCGAATGAGCTGAAATTTGAACTGTAGTTGCAACTTTTCATCCTCTGTATGCATGAATATTTTCAGATTTTGTCGACATGTCTAAGTAGGGTAGAAAAATACGTTTTGCTGCTGCTGTTTTTCTGAACAGATTCTGTCCCATTTTGTTTGATGCGTTCTTTGAACTTTTAAGTTGAATCTTTTTCATCAAGTTGAGTTTATAAGTAAGCATACAACATTATACACTTTCTGGACATTCTTTTTGTTTGAGGATTTTATGCAGCAAGCAATTCATTTGTCTATCATTACTAATGTCACCCCACAAAAAAGAAATGGGAGAAACAGTGTTTTGAAGTTTTTTCACAGGAATTAGAGGAGATGCACCAAGAGCTATCCAAGGATGGTGAATACCATAAGCTTGGGGATTTGAAGATAACCCCACTGGACTGACACACTCTCGGTTTGCACACGTCTAACTTCTGTTTTTCGATTGAAACACTTTATCGTATAAACTTGGAGCGTCTTTCATTGTTCTTTTTATTTCGGTTTGATGTTTATTTTCTTGATACCACCACTATCATATATGTTATGAGAGAGCTACTGGAATTTTGGGTTGAATTAAGTTGGATGCTATTAAAAATATTGGGATAGGGATGTTTGAGTTGATTCAAAAAGATACATATAGTTGCATGATTCATGTGCTTTTTAATGAGTATTAATTTGCAAGTGTTTTATCAAGAGCTATCTTTTATTCATGTTTCGATGCTGAATGTTATTTTACTTTGTTTAACATGGATTGATTAGTTCTATGGACACTTATGCATGCATTTAGACGGTCAACTTTCTCCCTCTTGCTAGCCCAAAAGTTCCAACAAGTAAAAACTTGTTTTCCAACACCCTCAAACCAAGTTATTTCAGTGAGTCCACCATAACTACCTATTAGCTTTATGCTATTCCAAGTATGTTTTTCATGATATATTGTTCTATATATGCTTCCAAATTAATAATGCTTATGTTTTTGTTTGTTATGGGAAAAGTTGGTTAAAAAGCTACCACGAACTTGATGCACACTTTACTTTTATTGCAATTAATAAACCTGAACCATTGTGATTAAAATTATGAAGTTGTGTGCTTGACAAGAGTTGTCGTGGTGGGATCACGGCAGATGCCATGGGTATGGCTTAGTTGGGGCCGAATGGTCGTTGGGGGAATCCGGGGAGGGTTTATGCACTCAAGACGTGCACAAGCAGAACATGCAAGAAACCACAAGAACATGAACAAGAAGCCAAGAAAGCCAAGAACACAAAAGACACCACGATGTACCCAGGTTCGGGGCCTTCGTGAGGAAGTAAAACCCCTACTCCTGCCTTTCCTCTCTCAATATATCAGTGTAGTTCTCAGGTACAAGGTGCTCCTCGAGCTGTATGATGCTCCCAAAGTGAGAGCTCTAGATAGAAGATGAAACTATGAAGGGGAAATGAGCTAGGGTTTTCGCCGTCCTCCTCCCTGGAGGTAGAGATGCCGCATATATACACAGGCCGAAGTACATTTTTACCCCTGCCTACAACTGACAATGGCATGGCCAAAAGGTAGAAGACAAGCCTCTGCCTCCTGCCAGCTCAACGGCCGGACTGTCAGGCCAGCCAGGCCTAGCTTTCCTCTTCCGGTCATACTTCAGTAGCCTGCCGAGGTCTAGCCTGTAGACCTTTCCCGAAATAGCCGAGTCAGCTCCTAGGCCCCCGAGCTTCCGGGAAACCCGTGGACGGACCTCGCCGTCCTCTGAAGCCTCGGGCTACGAGCTCTGCGGCGCCCGTGACCTCTCTGACATGCCTCGATCCTTGCTGCCAACCTCGGATAACACTCCGGATCCTATACCTCGGTAGAGAATACCTTATTCCTGTGGTAGCTAGCTGACTGCCCCGAGGTTGATACCTCGGAGGATATACCTCGGAGAACATACCTCGGACGTACACCTTACGTCGGATGACGCCTCCTGCGTCCTTGCTCAATCGTACCTCGGACAGCTTACTACCTTAACCTTACATGTCTTGACCTCATCATTACCCTACCCGGGGGTAACCCCCCGACAGTAGTCCCCGAAGCTGATGTGGTCTTGCAGCCTCGGATGAAAGGCCGCACCAGGTTCAACCCGAAACCACATGCGCTACGATGTTTTGCAGGTTACCGAACCAATACTCCGAGAAATCCATCGGTCTGTTCCTCGGGCCATACTGCTTTTCCGAAGTATCCGCCGAGATCTCGGACGTCAACCCCTCGATTTCTGCATCTTTACTGACTTCGGTCAGAGAACACTGTTCACGTGTCCCATCCGTCACTTCCTGGTCCACGATAGTCAAAGCACTCGAGTGCTTTCCACCACGCGGCCCACGTCAGCGGAGGTTTCCCGCTTGCGCCGCTTCGCGCTCCAGTAACCGCGCCGCACGACGGTTTGCCTCCTGCAACCGATCCTGTGGCCTGCTCGTCCACCGCTATCTTCGTGCCACGTGGGCATTTGTGCACAAACGATCCCACTCGCCGCTCCGATAACCGCGCGGTAGTGCGCAGTTACCGCCCGCGGTTATAAATACGGGCCCAGGGCAGTGCTTCCCTCTTCTTCCTCATTCACTCGCCGTCTCGCCTCCATCGCAACCAGTGCTGCCGCTTCCAGTTGAGAAGAAACGCGTTCCCGCCGCCGCCGACGAGCAGCTCCTTCGTCGCCGCTGCGACCGCGTCACCGGCGCCGCCCTTCAGCACCTCGTTTTCACGGTATGTACTCCCTTTCTTGATACCCTAGGCATTGCTCTAGGTTTCTTCCTCTTCGCGCTTTGGTTCTTCATATGTTCTTGAATAAAATTCTATTTACCTCCTCCGGTAGATCTTACTCGCATACTTTTTGGGTAGAAATGAGTTTCATACCTCGGACAGACGTTCGCCTAGCATATGTGCCTCTATGTACATAAGATAGCCGTCCAACTCCTCCTGAGTTAGCCAGATATAGCCTTAGATTCCAGATTTACTTTTTCCTTTGCTAAACTTCTGTGCATTCTCTGCAGATTGATTCTGCCGAGATGTCTCCTCCTGAGACTTCGGAACAAACCGAGGTTCCAGACCTCGAACTGGAGGTCGGAGAACGAGCCGGCTGGGAAGGTTCGGATGTAACTCCGGACGAAATCCAGTGGCTCAGGGCGACTCGGCGGATTCCCGCCGGGGTAGAGTGTCGCCTGCCAGAGGGCGAACTCGAGCCTCAAGTCAAGCAAGGGGAACGGGTGGTCTTCGTCGCGCACTTCCAGCGCGGCTTCGGACTGCCCGTTAGTGACTTCTTCCGGAGCTTCCTCGACAAGTTCGGACTCCAGGTTCATCACCTCCCCGCCAACGCCATCACCACTCTCTCCTGCATTGTTTCCTTCTCTGAGGGATACCTCGGCCTCGAAGCCACGGTAGACCTCTTTTCCGCTACTTCCAACTCAAGCGGCAAGTGATCCCGGATCCAAAGAACAAGGATCTGCCCAAGCAATTAACCGCCTGCGGAGCTGCCACCATAGCTCCTCGCCGAAACTCCATCTTCCCACGTATCACTACTCCGGACACCGTTCGCAAGTGGCTCCGGACGTGGTTTTACGTGAAGAACTCCGGCGAAGAGGACCTCCTCAACCTGCCGGTTTAACCTCAGCCCTCCTACAGAACAGCTCAACTGGGACTACACTCCCCCTCACACCGGCGAACTCAAGTCCATCCATGGGTATATTGCGAAATGGCAGGACCCGGAAGACCCCGGGAACGACGGGAAAGTCCTGACGGCCGACGACCTGGCCTGCACATTCGTGAAGCGCAGGGTCTCCCCTCTTCAGGCGAGGTCTCACAAGATCTGCCACATGAGCGGTCTTTATGACCCCACCCGTCATACGCACGTTGCACTGGACAACGCCGCGGTAGCTCGGCGAGTCCGAGCTATCACCAAGTCCAAGATCTCTGACGCTTGGACATGGGGAAGGGAACCCCACTACCGGACCAATCCAGCGAAACAGGTACGCTATTCCGACGTTTTCTTCGATACTTCTTTACCACCGAGGTCTTGCTACCGACGTTCACCTTGACAATTTTTCTTCCTAACTCCTTTTCATATGTCTGCCATACAGCTGTTCGCCCGCCAGACCGCCGAGGATGGAGTCCATCCTGCGGACCACTTCGGCAAGGATCTCCCTGTCGAGGACCCACCATCCAACGTGGACCCTGACGACGAGGATTATATGCCCATTGCCTCGGCCCGCATCACCACCGCGGGTAAGCCTCAAGCACAAGCTTCAGTTCAAGAGATTTCGGATGACGAGGAGGGGTTCCTCGTCATGGAACCAATAAACGCGGTACCTCTCTCCCGCCTTCCTCACCTTCCGAACTTTACTCCAGCAACCAGCCGGAAACGCGCTGGTGCCGCAACTTCGGCCGCCGAACCATCCGCCACTGGAGCCTCCGGACCCACTGAGGCTCCGGTCAAGAGACGCCGGCTGAAGAAGTCCGGACTTCCTCCTCATGCCCGGGGGGCAGAGGTTCCTACCTCGGATGGGTAATGCTTTGCTTCTATAGCCAACAATGTTTGTTGCTTAAACATATTATCTCGGTATTAACACTTGACCATCTTCTTTTCGTTGCAGTGCCCCCATAGACGTGGATCAGGAGGTATCCTCCATGACTGCACCCGTTGGTGCCTCTGAAGCCACGACCACCCCGACGAACTCTCGCCCGGATCTCCTCCACCGAGGTCTGGCCCGGCCTTGGGGAAATCTGCCCCCACCCGAGGTCAGACTTCTCCGCGTCCTCAAACGGATGCGGGGATCAATCGCGCCAGAACTCCGGCTACCGCCTTGCCGGAGCCTCGACTCTCCCCCCGCAGCCAGACTGCCCGCAACCAACAGCAGCAACAGCAGAAGCAACAGCCCAAGCAGCAGCCCCAAAAACCAGTTCGCCAGACTACCTTGCCGTTGGAGAAGGGCAAGGAGAAAGAAAAAGAGACGGTGAAGTCTAAGGTCACCCCCAAACCAACATCTGGGTCTGGCACCCTGACTATCTCTTCTCCCTCAAGGATGCAACCGAGGTCTCCTCCCCCGGCGACACGCCGAATTCCTCCATTCGCCGCACCCATTGATGAGACTGCCCCTCCGGCCGAAGAATATGCTCGGAGGGCATCTCTTATATTGGATAACCGGCCTGCTTCAAGCTCCGAGGCTACTTTGGCCTTGGAGGCCTCGGTTAGGGGCATCGAGCAGGGCGGACCGTGGGGATTTCCTCCTCTGCGCACTGATAGTGACCAGAGCCTCGGCTCCTTGGAACACTACAATGCAGACTGGAATTCTGCAGACATGGACGAGGTCTCTTCTGCCTCCTTGACCGCCCAAGGGGACGAGCATCCTGCGGGAGCAGCGCCTGCGCCCGACGCATGCTTGAAATGCAAACTTCTGCTTTGCTTGCTACTCGAGCTGTCAACGTAAGTTCCACTTTCTTTACTTTCATGCAGTATCTCCTCTAATATCCACCATCTCCAGTCCCCGAGATTCGAGGTAAACTATTGACGCTCCGCCGGAGTTAAAATTGTTTGGCTTGAATCTTAACTCTCCATTTTCATCCGACGTATCCAATCCATTTTATCTCACTTTAGCATGCACCTCGGGTACGAGTCCCCGAGACTCCTGTCGAGGCATACCCCGGCAACATTTTCCCAATGATTTGACTCCGAGTCCCCGAGACTCTTGTCGAGGTATAGCCTTTCTAACCGAGCTATATTTTTCTTCCTTGCAGAATGCTATGAACGTCCGCACGGATATCTTTCATACCCTCTTGTTTGACCACAAGAAACTCCACGACGAGCACAAGGCCGTCCTTGCAGAAAAGAACTCTTTGGACGAGAAGCTACAACAAGAGAAAGCCGAAGTAGCTCGTCTGGTAAAGGAGCTCAAGCGCATCACTGAGCTGCGGACGTCTGAAAAAGAGCAGCTGCAGGCGGAAAAGGCCAGTGTTGTCGAAACAGAGAAGAAACTTCGGGAGGATGCCGCCAAGGATCACGAGAATGCGCTCCAGTTAGCCGAGACCCGCGCCACCTCGGCCACCGAGGCTTATGAAGCCCTTCAAGCTTCGGTTAACCAGCTCCTCCCGACGCTGCAACATATCAACCAAGAAATGGACAGTAAGCTTCTTGCCCCCCTTAGCCTTGCTTTGTCCTCAACATTACTGGCTCTTTGCCGAACTGTTTCTTTCATTATTAACAGGCTATCCTCTGCAGAGCACTTCACCTACACCCAAGTCTCGGCCCGCAATATCACTGCTCGGCACAGGAGAGGCGTAACGAGACGAACCCCTGGACCGTTGAGGACCACATCGTGGCCATCAAGCTCGGATCCATCCCTTGAAACCATTGGGTCCGAACTCCTCGACGCAGGTCTGTCTGCTTTCCGAGCCTTATGGCCTCTTGCCGACGCTCCCAAACTACGCCCGAGCTCGCCGCCAAGCTTCGTGAAGCCGAACAAAGACTCCGAGAGTGGCGTTCATCTTCAGCTCGCGCTGGAGCTGATGCCGCTCTCAAATTCATCATGACTTGGTGCGAGAAGATCGACCTCGAAAAGATGGACACTCTTCGCCGAGGCTCGCCCTGGTCCTCGGACCCAATTCTCATCAAGCGCCGCGAAAAGATGGCTGCCTTCTTCGCTGGATATGCCAACACAAAGAACTTGAGCGAAGGAGACACCTACTCCGACGCCGAGGATTACGAGCCAGAAGACGAGGAATACGAAACAGAATCCGACGTCGAGGCCGAGCAAGGTGACGCGGTGAAACCCGCGAAGCAGAAACCGAGGCTTCTCCACAACCTGATGCCGAGGTTACTGCCGACGTTGCCAGCACTTCCCAGGCTACCTCGGCTCCGGACGAAATCCCTGCTGCATCGGCTGCTGCCGACGTAATTCCTGATGCCTCGACCTGAACTTATGCTTGGCCAAAAAACTTCATTAAATCCCCGGTATGCCGGGACGCAGATGTAATCAAACTTAAGTAGTTCCTTTGCTACCTCTATTACTATTATGCTCATTCGAACCATGCTTTTCTAAGCTTTATGTCGAATCCTTTTGAATGATTGCTCGAGTTTACTTTCGTGTTTACTATATTTGGCATTCTTTGCTCTTGTCTGCCATTCTGGCGTTCGACAGTCGAGTCACAAGATTGTTGTTCATAGCATACAGTACTTGGTAAATTCCGAGGTATGTTTCAAAGTCATCCGACATAAAAAAGAAGTAAAAACAGGGGTTAGTAAACGACATATGCCGAACTGTCTTTTTGGACCGAGTCCCCGAGTTCATTTTCATGTTTCCCATGTTCTTTCGTCTTTGCTCTTGACTGCCATGCTGGCGTTCGTCAGTCGAGTCACAAGATTAGTTACATAGCATACAGTACTTGAAGTTTGAGACGAGGTTCAAAATAGTTCGGCATACGAACGAAGAAAGAGTACAAAAAAGAAACATGCAATCATAAGAGCGAGGCAGTCCCCGAGCTCACTCTCGAGGTGCCGAAGTTTTATTTAAAGATCAGCCGAGGTACATACATTACTTCCTTCAACAGTAGAAGGGTCGGAGTAGAGCTACATTCCATGGACGCTGAAGCTCCAAATCGGGTCTGTCCAGCCCATCTCCCCTTGGCTCCTGTGCATCTATAAGATAGTATGAATCATTGTGCAGAGCTCGGCTCACAATGTACGGTCCCTCCCATGGAGGTGACAACTTGTGCCGCCTTTACTGCGCTGCACAAGCCTCAGCACTAGGTCTCCTTCATTAAACTTTCGGGGTTTTACATGCCGGCTTTGATAGCGTCGGAGACCCTGCTGATATATTGCTGACCGAGATAAGGCCAATTCTCTTGCTTCCTCAAGCAAATCTACAGCATCTTCCCGAGCTTCTTTAGCCTCGGCTTCTGTGTACATTGCCACTCTGGGCGCATCATATTCAATGTCGGTTGGCAGCATTGCCTCGGCCCCATAGACCATGAAAAATGGCGTATAGCCAGTTGATCTGTTCGGTGTGGTCCTTAGACCCCACAGAACTGCTGGTATCTCATCGATCCAACACCCCGGTGTTTTCAACAGTGGTTCTATTAGCCGAGCTTTGATTCCGGCCAATACCAATGCATTTGACCTTTCTACTTGCCCATTAGCCTGTGGATGAGCCACCGAGGCTACATCAAGTCGAATTCCCTTACTCATGCAGAACCGAGCAAACTCTCCGACAGCAAAGTTCGTGCCGTTGTCTGTAATGATACTATGAGGATATCCATATCTCAGGATTATTTCCTTCAAAAAGGTCACTGCCGTATGACCATCCACCTTTCGGATTGGCTTCACCTCGATCCACTTAGTGAATTTGTCCACCATCACCAGTATGTGAGTCATATTGCCTCGGGCTGGCTTGAATTCTCCCACCATGTCCAGACACCAAACTGCAAAGGGCCACGTGATAGGAATGGTCTTGAGCGCCGAAGCTGGCATGTGCTGCTGCTTGGCGAACCTTTGGCACCCTTCACATTTCCGAACTATATCTTCTGCATCGGCATTGGCGGTGGGCCAATAGAACCCGTGCCGGAACACCTTGGCCACCAGAGCTCTTGTGCTGCAATGATGTCCACATTCTCCTTGGTGGATCTCTAAAAGCATCTCCTTGCCTTCAGCTGGTTCGACACATCCTGCAACACCTCGGTCACACTTCTCTTGTATAGCTCCTTGTTGATGATGGTGTATCCCTTAGCTCTCCTCTGGATTCTCCTTGCCTCGGTTGTATCACTTGGCAAACTTCCATCGGCTATGAAGTTCATGATCTGCTCCGCCCATTCCGGCACTGGATGCAGAGGAAAAAGCCTCTCATCTATCTCCATTGGTTCGGTCGCCATGATCTCCTTCATGATTTCCTCCACCATTGCTCGGCCAGTCCCCGAGTGTTGGTGCGAAGTCCCCGGGTCAGACCCGAAGTTCCCATCATCTACTCCATAGGAAAAGCTCCATCAGTCCTCGGATACTGCGAAGCAGTCCCCGAGTCCGGCCAAACGCATCCGACGTCTACCTCCATAGGAATAGGCTCAGACTCCGAACTTGGCGGTAAGAAAATTGACTCGGAGTCAGGAGGGCTTGATTGAAGGAGTTCTCAAATGGTTCAGTGCTATCCCCGGTGGCACCGGTTCTTTGGATGAACCGAGCTTGACAATACGTCGGCGGCTTCATTCTCCCCCGAGGTATGTGCTTGTACTCACATCCTTCGAAGAACCCAGACACCTTTTGCACATGAAACCGATACAACTCCATGTTCGCATCCAATGCATCCCAAGTGCCGGTGGATTGATGCACCACCAAAGCTGAATCGCCGAAGCATTCTATACGCCGGACACCTATCTCCTTTGCCACCTTGAGCCCATGGATCAGGGCCTCATACTCCGCCACGTTGTTCGACGCCGAGAAATGGATTTGCAGCACATACTTCAACTGGTCTTGCTTCGGCGAGGTTAGGACTATGCCGGCACCTAATCCGACCTTGGTCTTGGACCCATCAAAGTGCATCTTCCAATAATTATAGTCCGGCAAGGGCGGCTCATATTGCATCTCGGCCCAATCGCATAAAAAGTCCGGTAGCGCCTGCGACTTGATTGCATCTCGCCTTTCATAATGCGGAGTATATGGAGATACCTCGATCGCCCATTTGGCAACTCGCCCAGTTGCGTCCTTGCATCCGATGATCTCCGAGATTGGAGCATCACATACCACCGTCATGGGATGCTCTTGGAAGTAATGCTTCAGTTTCTTAACCGCCAGGTATACTCCGTACGTCATCTTCTGGTAGTGGGGGTAGTTTTGCTTCGACGTGGATATCACCTCGCTCAGGTAGTAGATTGGTCTCTGCACCGATTTGCCTCCTTCGTCTCGCTCCACCACCACTGCAACACTTACGACCCGGTTTGTAGCCGCAATGTATATCAACATCGGTTCATTCTGCAAAGGGGACGCCAACACCGGAGCAGTGGACAACATCTTCTTCAGCTCATTGAACGCCGCGTCCGCCTGCGGGGTCCAAGTGAAACTGGTACTTTTCTTCATAAGTTGATACAATGGTAAGGCTTTTTCTCCTAGCCGACTTACAAACCGACTTAAAGATGCAAGGCATCCCGTGAACTTCTGCACATCTTTTAAACAGTTCGGCAACTTCATTCTTTCGATAGCTCGGATCTTAGCCGGGTTAACTCTATACCTCGGCTCGATACGAGGAAACCGAGCAATTTTCCAGCCGGGACACCAAAGGTGCACTTGTCCGGGTTAAGTTTCAACCGATACTTTCTTAAGTTTGCAAATGTCTCTTCGAGGTCTTCGATGAGAGTATGCTTCTTTTTAGTTTTGATAACAATGTCATCGACATACACTTGCACATTCTTGCCCATTTGAGAGTGTAAGCACTTCTGCATACACCTTTGATAAGTTGCCCCGGCATTTCTCAAACCGAAACACATGACACGATAGCAATACGCCCCGTACGGGGTAATAAAGGCAGTCTTTATTTGATCATCAGTGTTCAGTGGGATCTGGTGAAAACCAGAATATGCATCAATAAAAGACAACAGCTCACATCCAGCCGTAGAATCGATCACTTGATCAATCCGAGGTAAAGGAAAGGGATCCTTCGGGCACGCCTTGTTCAGGTTGGTGAAGTCAATGCACATGCGCCACACCTTGACTATCGCCGGTTCGTCCTTCTTTTTCTCCACGAGGACTGGATTAGATATCCAGTCCGGATGCAGCACTTCCATGATGAAGCCTGCAGCCAGTAACTTCGCCAGTTCTTCGAGTACCACCTTTCTTCGGTCATCTGAGAGCCGCCGCGTCGGTTGACGCACTGGTTTCACCTCTGGCCGAACAAACAAAGAGTGCTCTGCCAACTCCCTCGGAACACCTGGCAGGTCTTTAGCCGACCATGCAAAAATGTCCCGATTCTCACGGAGGAAGTGACAGAGCGCGCTTTCCTATTTCTCGTCCATGCCAGCACCAATGATGGCGAAACGCTCCGGGTTCTCCGAGTCCAGCGGGATTTTCTTGGTCTCCTTGGGCACCTCGAATGAAGCGCTCATGTCCGGAGTAATTAGTCCGGACATGCCGAGCTGAGTAGACTGCGCCATTGCCACCACCTTCTGAAGTTGCTTCTTCTCCGCCGCGATCACCAAGGACTCGGCTAAACTGGATCCCGCCGAGGCACATTGCATAGCCTTCTTGTAGTCACCAGAAATGGTTATTATTCCCTTGGGCCCCGGCATTTTCATCTTTAGGTAGGCCACATGAGTGGAGATCATGAACTTGGCCAAGGCTGGCCTTCCCAGCAAGGCATGGTAAGGGCTCTGCAAGTCCACAACCTCGAACTCAAGACTTTCAACTCGGCTGTTATCTCGGGTACCAAAACCCACGTCGACCCAAATCTTTCCCATAGGTGCACAAGAGACCCCGGGCACAATACCGTGAAATGTACAGCTGCTAGGCTGCAACTGGTTCGGTGAGTATCCCAGCTTGACCATTGTGTCTCGGTACATGATATTTATGGCACTCCCATTGTCCACCAAGACTCGGGTGAATCTCACATTGTTGGTCGGCCCACAAAACGTCGGATCCACCACCAGTGCATAGTTTCCAGGGCTCGGCATGATCCGAGGTGTATCTTGCCTGCTCCAAGTGATCTCTTGCTCGGACCAATTCATGTATTTCACCACTGCTGGAGTTACTGCATTCACCTCCTTGGCACGCCTCAGCATACTCTTCTTATCAGTTGACTCAGTCACAAACACCACGTAACTCTGATGTACTTCCCTATAATCATTACCGGGGTTCTCATACCTCTGATTCTCAAAGGACCACGTTTGGCTTTGGCCGGCACCACCGTTGTTGTTGTTGCCCTGGGCACTCACTGCATTCACCGGTTTCGCCTGCACCATCTTCTGGTTTTGGGCCGCATGCACCGGGGTTGAATTTGCTCCGGTTAAGCTCTGATTCTGCGCCGCTATGGTCGGCTTATGCTGCTGCTGCGCGTTCGGATATTGAGGTCTACGCCATTGGTTCGGTGGCCCACTCCGGTTTGTCCCAGCTTTCGCCCCTTCTGCAGCGGTTCGGTGATGAAAACTACACTGCAGAGTGGTATGGTTGGGTGTTTTGCCATTCCTGCCATGATAGATACATGGCCCATTCACCAATGACTCGTAAGTCACAGGTGGTCCGGCCTCCTGCCACTGCTTCGCACCACCTCCCTGATTCTGGTTCTGGTTCGGAGTCCACGCCTGACCCTCAGTCTTCGGTTTCTGGGCGCCTCCAGGTCCGGACTGACTTGGGTTTACAGCATTGACTTGGAAATCTGGTTCTCTCCTCTTTTGCCCGAACTCTTGACGGTTATCAAACCTCGGTCCGTTGTTGCGATTGTTCATCGGATTCCTCCTGTTCCGGGCATTCCCATCCATCAGAGGCTGCATCGGATCGCCAAGGGCATAGGAATCAGCTATCCGAATCGTCTCGGCCAGAGTCTTTGGCATATCTCTCTGGAGCCTCTGCCACAACATGCTACCATACCGACATCCATCAGCAAACCACGCTATAGCCTGTGCTTCGATAACTCCCTCACAGGAGTTCCGAACATTGCTCCACCGAGTCAAGAATTCTCGGTCAGTCTCATTGTCCTCCTGCTTGCACGCCTGCAAAAGCTGAGGTCGGTTTGGCCTCTTGTAAGTGCTGGCGAAGTTGCTATTGAATGCCTCCTCTAAATCCAGCCAGCAATTGATGCTATTCTCCGGCAAATTGTTCAGCCAGATCCGAGCAGGACCTTCCAACATGTGCGGGAGATACCGGACCGCCCATCGGCGATTGCCCCCCGCAATGTATACTGCTGAAACATAATCAGCTAGCCAATCTTGCGGCTTGGTGCTCCCATTGTACGGCCTGGTACTCCGACCCAACTGAAACTGAGACACTGGTGGAGGTGGTTCCTTCATGATCCGAGGTCCAAAACACGCCGGACCAGGAGGGCCTTCCTCTTCCAACCTCTCGGACATGTAAATCCGATCTAGCTTGTATCGCGCGTCACCTGTAGGCAACGTCCGAGCTCCGATACGCTCTCCCAATGCACCATCCACTCTATAGAATCCAGCCCGCTCCATGGCTGAATTTCCATCATCATATCGGTCGCCACCTCGACCGACGCTCTTCGGCTGCGGAACATACTCCGGCTCTTGCTGATACTGCTCCTGCGGCCGGGGTTGCTGCTGATGCCTCGGGGGCTGAGGTGGTTTACCTCGGCCAGCCGACGCTGCTTGCCCACCGTTCTGATTTCCCTGAGCTGAACGGCCTTTAGCTCGGCTTGCATCACCTGGGCCGGGGTCTCCATTGGCTCGGCTAGCGTCCGACCTTTTGCTTTCCAGCTAACACCGGATCGTACACTTGCAGCTGCATCTCCTTGTTCCGACCTGAAGTGACACTCCGGGCACGATCGGCTCCTCCGACGTGTGGAGACGAGGCTTGCCCCTTGGACCCCTGGCTAACTGGCCTAATCGAATGGACCGCCTGCGAACCGCCAAGCCCGGCCTTGCGGAGGGCTTCATTTTGCTTGCTGGCCACATGCACTAACTCATTGAGCCGCTTCTGCTGCTCACGCCATGCATCTCCGGTCAACTCCGATAGCCCGGCCCTTACTGCTTCGGCTGCTCTAAGGTTCTTAGCTGGTGAACTATACACCGGCCTACCAGTAGCCGACCTGCTACTTGTTGCCTTACTCGAGCCCGAGACTGCAGCCCTAACCATCTCCTCATAGAGGTCCTTGCCTCGGTTGAACAGAGCAGCTTTCTTACGCCGCACAACCGGAGTAAAACCATCCTCTATACCATGTGCAGCATTGTACTCCTTCTGCTCCATATCGAACTGCTGCTTAGCCTCGGCCAGCAACCGAGCTTCTCTCATCACTCTCTGGCGCTCTGCCTCTAACCCGGCCACCGTATGCTCCACACTTGCCTCTACTGCGAGTGGCCGAGCTAACCTATCAACGATAGATTCTAAGGGAAATTCTTCCCTTGGCATGCCCAACTGCTCATTCTGACTAGGTTTCTCGTACGGAAACTTCGCCGCCCGACCTGATTTCTCAGGCAGCGCGGTTGGCGTCGCCTCCACCTCGGCTAGCGCGACTTGCCAGCATCGCCTTGCTAGCTGCAGGCTGGTACCAGCCACCATCACCTCCACACACCTCGGAGGGCGAGTAACACGTTGGCCCAAAGCCGCCAGGAGTGGAGTTTCGTCGTCCACGAGCACCTGCTCCGGGTACTCGCGAACCACCTCGACAGCAACGTATGTGGGGAACTGCCGAGCATCATGAGGAAACCATTGGTGGGGAAAGGCTTGCCGGCGAAGCACCCCGCATTGTCACTCACAAAGGCGAACTCGCCGATGTTGGCAACAAGGCCAGAAAGAACACACTCAGAGGAGCCCGTCCGGATGGAAACTCCACCCAACGCCTCAATCTGCCCCACGGTGGGCGCCAACTGTCGTGGTGGGATCACGGCAGATGCCATGGGTATGGCTTAGTTGGGGCCGAATGGTCGTTGGGGGAATCCGGGGAGGGTTTATGCACTCAAGACGTGCACAAGCAAGAACATGCAAGAAACCACAAGAACATGAACAAGAAGCCAAGAAAGCCAAGAACACAAAAGACACCACGATGTACCCAGGTTCGGGGCCTTCGTGAGGAAGTAAAACCCCTACTCCTGCCTTTCCTCTCTCAATATATCAGTGTAGTTCTCAGGTACAAGGTGCTCCTCGAGCTGTATGATGCTCCAAGTGAGAGCTCTAGATAGAAGATGAAACTATGAAGGGGGAAATGAGCTAGGGTTTTCGCCGTCCTCCTCCCTGGAGGTAGAGATGCCGCATATATACACAGGCCGAAGTACATTTTTACCCCTGCCTACAACTGACAATGGCATGGCCAAAAGGTAGAAGACAAGCCTCTGCCTCCTGCCAGCTCAACGGCCGGACTGTCAGGCCAGCCAGGCCTAGCTTTCCTCTTCCGGTCATACTTCAGTAGCCTGCCGAGGTCTAGCCTGTAGACCTTTCCCGAAATAGCCGAGTCAGCTCCTAGGCCCCCGAGCTTCCGGGAAACCCGTGGACGGACCTCGCCGTCCTCTGAAGCCTCGGGCTACGAGCTCTGCGGCGCCCGTGACCTCTCTGACATGCCTCGATCCTTGCTGCCAACCTCGGATAACACTCCGATCCTATACCTCGGTAGAGAATACCTTATTCCTGTGGTAGCTAGCTGACTGCCCCGAGGTTGATACCTCGGAGGATATACCTCGGAGAATACCTCGGACGTACACCTTACGTCGGATGACGCCTCCTGCGTCCTTGCTCAATCGTTACCTCGGACAGCTTACTACCTTAACCTTACATGTCTTGACCTCATCATTACCCTACCCGGGGGTAACCCCCGACAAGAGTCTTGGTTGGAGTTAGCTCATCTATGCAGACATGGGGCAAGCTTTCAACATTGCACTTATTTATATTCAGTTGATATCATGTACTTTTGTTATGGATGCTAATCATGGTGTCAAATAAATGCGGAAACTTAGTAAGTTTGAGAAGTTTGTATAAATGGCTAGAGAGACGCCTGGGCCGCTAACCTAAGCCATGCATCGTTCATGGTGGAAATTTACAGCGTACCAAAGTGAACATTCAGTGATGCACGTCATAATAAAAAGCTATACAAATAGTAAATAAAAGAGTGCTGAGATTGTTCACTGTCTGTTTGTCTTGTCATTTTGACATGGGCTAGTTTCCATGTCCTGAGGCAAGAGGTACCCCAGTTGACGCTCTTGATGATGCTATTATATTACTTACAATGACTTTAACTTGAACTTGCTTTGTGGCCCGAGTTGAGTAACACCGTGGTGTAGGTACTCGTATTCACGGGGCATGAGGCATTCAACCCATACTTTGTCAAGCACATTACTCATATTTGTTTTCACTTTAAACTCTAATCATTCAAGATGCTATGATAGGGGTAATGGGAGCTCCACACCAATGAATACCACATTGCAAACATAAATTTAAGATAAAAGCATTTGGAAGCTATATGAAACTTTTGCATGTTTTAACTCTACTTATTTATCTATCTTTCCAAAGTGTCCACTTTTATATTTAGATTTTACAAGATTACTCTATGACCAATATAGGATGTTTTTACTTTTCATTATGCGTACATTTGTTCCATAGTACTTTCTTCTATGTTACACTTTGTGAATTATCATTGAACATCCTTTCATTGAATATTTGATATCACTTTATAATCTATCTTGTATATTGCTACTCCTTTGAGAATGAATCATTTGACTTTATGTAGCAATAGTAATCATCTTTGATATCCATTGATAGTATTAAAATGCAAAGTCCATGTTAGTTTTATCCTTCATACTCGAGGACGAGCATTGGTTAAGTTTGGGGATGTTGATGCATGTAAAATGCATACATGAACTTTACATTTTATTACTTGATATTCCAACTTATTTGCATCATATATGGGTTATATTTATGTTTTATAATGATTTTAGGGGATAATTCACAGTTTCCCCATTTATTGGAATTAACCCTGCAGAACCATAAAACCCCTTTTTCCATCTTTTTGACTTTCAGGGACCCAAACAACGTCCAAATGACCTAATATTTCACGGGCGTCAATTTTTGGAAGGAACGAAGCGTAGGAGCGAAGGAAGTGAACAAACGGAAACCTGAGGGCCGAAAGAGGTGGGCCCACGCGGTCAGATTCCTTGACCGCGTGGGACCCCCTATTCTGGGCCTCGAGCCTCCGATGTCGTTGATCTTTGTCCCTGTGCCTTCGTCTTGACCTAAAAACGACTATAAAAATAGTCCCCCGACGGCTTTCGGAAGGAGGCGGCGGAGAAACACAAAAACCACGAAACAGGAGACAGAAGGCTGCCGCCGGAGAAGATCAGAGGGGGGAAACGCCGCCGGAATCACCTCCGGAAGGCTCCTCCATCCCCCCTCCGGAGTCTCCATCAACACCACCGTCAAGACCAACACCATCTCCATCACCATCTTCGTGATCCACTTCATCCCCCTCATAGTTTGAGATTGTTGAACCCTAGCTATTATCTAAGTACTATTCTACATGTTTGTGAATTGCTACTTGTCATTGTTTTGTGGGGAGATTATATTCTCAGATTGTGTTGTATCACTTATGCCATTGAATCATATCAGGTCTTCGCGTTGTGAGTAGTTCTCTCATGTTCCTGGGGGCATAGGATGGATTGGCAATGATTTTATTTATGACATGTGTTGGTATTTTGTCTAGTGTTTATCTTTTTATGTAATTCTATGATGGTGTTGTGCGAACGTCGACTGCACATCACTTCACCTATAGGGGCTCATAGGAGAACACCGTAGTGTAATGGAGTGAGGGAGACTTGGGAGGACGTGTAAACCTGAGACAGAGTCATGAAGTTGCATTATGAGGGTATTAGTATCGGGGACCTTAGAGTTTAAGGCTATGGTGGGACTCTATGTCTTAATAACTCTTGTGCAGTCATTTACTTGGCCATAAGAACCATCATAAGGGGGTTTAGTTTATTAATTTAGCTTTCCCTAATTATGGCTCCGTCCAAAAGAAGATTAAAACTTGACAAAATGCTTACCTTGTTGTTCTAGAAATATTTATGCCATGAAGTCTAGGTAGCCCTTGGGAACGTTCTCCACTTATAAGAAACACACACTTGAGCTTGTCCTCTCGCTGCATAGAGGATTGGGCTTTTTCTCATTGAGCTTTCACTTGTCATATTTTATTTTCAGCTTTTAGTTTATTGCAAACTCTACGCCAAAAACCCAAAAACACTTGCATCATTTAATCATTTTAGTTTGTCTAGTGCATAGATAATAAGAGAAGTGACACTTTTATTTGAGAGGATAAATACTTATACCTTCTACTCCTCGTGGGATCGATACTATACTTACACATTGAAGATTTCAACGATCCCCTATACTTGTGGGTATCAAGACATTTTCTGGCGCCGTTGCTGGGGAGTGTAGCGCTTAAGTTTTTATTCTTGTTTGCACTAGATATTTATTTTCAGTTTTGCATATACTCTAGTTTACTTTCAGTTTTGCATTTAGTTTAGTTTTACTTTCAGTTATATATATCAAAAAACAAAAAAAATTAGAAAATGAAAAATACCAAAAAAAAAAACTCGTGTTATGGACATAAGTATGGATATAAATGATGCTTTGTTTAGACACTTGAATGCTGCCAAGATTGCCAAGGAATATAGAGAATCAAAGGAAGGGAAAATACTAAAAGGTTTCATGATGGAATTAAATTATATTGCTGAGGAGTTGCTTTTACACCATGATGTAACTTGTATTTTTTTTGCTCTGAACAAAAAGATAAACATTTTGAATTTCAATGTAGGTTCCATGAAGAATGTGTTATTGCATCTTACCATACTGGTGATTATGCTTATCTAGGAATTGAACAAGTAGAGGAATTTGTTACTTTCAAGGCAAATTTTTTAATTGCAAACCTTCATTCATGAAAATAAAACTTGCCCTATAGCTAATAAATTTGGAAGAGAGATAGATTTTATTCTTGAATATTGCATAGACAACTTCTCTCAAAATATTTATGTTGTTGAATATAATGAGGCTCCCCAAGAGAGCACTGATGTTTTGCAGGAAGAGGAGGATAAAAACCTAAGCTTGGGGATGCCCGTGCAACCACAAGAAGATGTTGAAAATGATGAACAACTAGAGAATGAAGAGAGGAAACTTCCACCTTCACCACCTGTGGATGAGGGTAACACTCAAGATTTTGTTGATGATAAACTTTGTTTTTTTTATTCTGATGATGAGGAGGACTATCAACCTATGCCTAATGAGAACATTATTGATAATAATTTTAAAAATGATGAGGAGTATGGTTTAGACATGTTTTATGATAGTACTCTAGATGATGATCCTATTTTGCTTGATGATCCTCCATGTTTAGAACTTGTTACTACTTTATGTGAGGATAAAAATGATATACTTGATGTGTGTGAAAATACTCTTACTTATCATATTTTATTTTCAGCTTTTTACTTTATTGCAAACTCTACGCCAAAAACCCAAAAACACTTGCATCATTTAATCATTTTAGTTTGTCTAGTGCATAGATAATAAGAGAAGTGACACTCTTATTTGAGAGTATAAATACTTATACCTTCTACTCCTCGTGGGATCGATACTATACTTACACATTGAAGATTTCAATGATCCCCTATACTTGTGGGTATCAGCGAGTTTCAACTAAAACTTGCCGGCTCACAGATAAATATACATGGAAACTTAACAAATAAAACTAAACATGAAAACAATAATAATACATATAAATACTAGTACAATAATCATGCAAACAATTAGCAAACATAGCAACGCAAATTTAAAGAAATAAAACATGCAAATATACAAGGAACTAAACATGCAAATATACACAATAAAAGCACGCAATAGAAAAGGAAAAACTGAACAACAGAATATCTTTCAACCTTTCTCTTTATTCATATAAAAGGTTAGGTCAGCAAGCCGCCTCATTAAAAACCTTCAAGTCCCCTTAGGTACCCTGGTAAGGAAAAGAGTGCGTCTGAAATCTGCTGCCTGTTACATCGTGTATTACATTTGATAACTTTGATCTGAATCTAAGTATAGTACGGGCGCAGCTGGGCGATGTCCCACTGCCGCTCGCGCTCTTCCAATGACTTAGTGGAGTGGGTTGTATTGTTCAAATACTCAGACTTTTCTCTCGCATCCAGCAAATAATATGAGCCATTGTGCAGATTCCGGCTTATGGTGAAAGGTCCTTCCCATGGAGGAGACAACTTGTGCATCCTTCTCTAGATTGCGTCCATCGCAGCACCAAGCCTCCTTCCTGAAAAGTGCGCGTCCTGACCCGGTGGCTGTGATAGCCGCAAATCTTGCTGATACACCGCGGATCTCTCCAAGGCTTGCTCCCTGTGTTCCTCCAGCAAGTCCAGAGCGTCTTGCCGGGTCTTCTCGTTTTCCACCTCGACGTAAGCTGCCACTCGGGGCGAGTCATGAATAATGTCGCTTGGTAGAACCGCCTCTGCACCATAGACCATGAAAAACGGTGTCATCTGTGTGGATCTGTTGGGCGTTGTGTTGATTCCCCAAACCACAGATGGCAACTCCTCTACCCAAGCTCCAGCAGCCCTGATACACGGGGTCCGGAGTCGTGGCTTCAATCCTCTAAGTAACTCTTGATTTGCACGCTCCACTTGGCCATTGGCTTGTGGATGAGAAACTGAAGCAACATCAAGACGAATACCATTGTTTCCGCAAAACTTGGCTACCTCCCTCAGAGACATGTTGGTCCATTATCTGTGATTATACTATGAGGGTATCCAAAGCGGTATATGATTTTCTGTGAGGACCCCGGATTAGGTATCCAAGATACTCGTTATGTTTCCTGCAACAATCCCATGATCAGTCTGTTGTTGTACATAACTCGAGTTGGTATCACAGAACACCCATAAATACCGAATAAATTTACTTACTTGACTGAAGCCATAACTTCATTAGGTACTCGCAACGGAAATCACCAAATCAACGTGGAGCCCAAGTCACTTGCCAACCCTACAGGCAGCTGACTGGGAAGCGCCCTAGTTCGCATTGACGTCATTAACCACTTCTTCTTTGAACTGCTCCTCTTCAGAATCTGGCTAAGACAATAGCCAGGGACGAAACCAATATGAGTACATTTGAATGTACTCGCAAACTACCCCCGGAATGAGCATGCACTACTCTTTCTATTGTTTAAATAAAACTTCATTGCTTTGAAAACTCTATATCCTTGTTGAAAAGAGAAGGATATACTTGTGTTTAATAAAACTTTGTTTTGAAATCTCTATATCTTTATTGAAAAAGGAAAGAAGGCTTTTAGAACTTTTCCCATAAATCTATCTTTGTAAGAGGTCTCTTTTTAAAACTTTATCCCGAAAATACATCTTTGTTGAAAAAGGTGAGAAGTCTATTTTATAAGCATTTTCCCAAAAATCAACATTTGGTTTATTGTTCCAAAACTCCTCCTTTTTCGACCATAACCCTTCATGGTCATTCAATCCCAACAACCTCATGCCGGCCCATTGGCATAGTTGCATAAAACATTTTCCACTTTCAAATCACAAAACTCTGCACTTCTCGACCATAGCCCGTCATGGTCTTCTTCTTTTCCAGCAGTCTCATACCAGCCTGTCGGTATAGTTGCATACATCAAACATCTCCATTTTCTTTTCAAACCTTAAAACATTTCCAAAACTTGCACATGGTCAGAGGACAGCCTCCCAACTGTCCATATCCGAGGACTCGGCTATTCGAATAGTTTTTACCCTCTGCAGAGGTAGCACGCATTCCCCACATCTATCCGGCAACTCATCGTGTCAGCCACGTCCCGCCATACAAGGTGTATGCGAAGTTGAGTCACCGACCGTAGCCTGTCCTTTGCTCATGCTAGTATAGGACCCTGCCGCTATGACACTTTCCATCAACACTTAACCCAGCCCGTCGGAATCTAAGTGTGAGGACTCATAGTTCTGCCCGGCGACCCAATGGTGGCGTCTTCAATCCTCTGCCTCCATTACACTCATACCGGCCTCCGGTAGACTTCTCTTGAGAGGACCCAGGTCAGGGGGTAGGTCCTCAGACCATCCCCTCATGGAACGGGGTCATCCCCGTTGTTGAGGCATCCAGTACTAATATGAGAAAACTATATGACTACGCCCTTTCCCATATGCGGGTAAATGTGGTCGCACAGATTATCGGCTGGTCGTCATAGTACAAAGACACAATGTGCATTTTTCATAAACATCACCATACTCCATTTCTTCACTTCCACACCGACATCTCGACATTCCATATCCACACAAGTATTTTCAAAGTAGTTTTGAGTAAACAATATTTTTCCCATCCTATAGTTTGAAAAAGAATTTCCATCTAATATCTCCATATAGGGTGTCAAAATAATATACTTGTATTTTTAAAACAAAGGGTTTTCAAAATCATAGCTTTAGTGGCAAACACCACATAAGTCACTTATGCTCTTTATAAGTAAAACATGTGAACCAAAATAGATGTATATAGATGCAAGCTCAGAGAATAGCTTGCCTGATTTCAGCATAATGCTCCTGGACTTCTCCTCATCGATCAAGAAATAAACTCTGATTCCTCTTCAATAAATCCTCTCCCAAATACCACTCCGGTAGCGTTTATCTCTAGCGTCGCAAACATGAAAATAAAAGAACACTCAATAAGCAACCAAACCACAAGTGGTATACAAACAAGTAATCAAACCACAAACATAGCACTAATTCAATCAAGCAACAATCTGAAATCTATATTTACAAGGGCATTATATTCACAGGAGTATAACACCAAACACATGCTAAAAACATAGAGCACCAAGACATCTTCTACTAAAGGTACTTAACAACCATTTTCCTAAACAGGAAATACTTCAGACAAAAGTTAAGCCACCAATTAATCTTTGTAATTCAAAATATCTCACCAAGCGAAGGTGGATACACTAACAAGATAGTTAAGCTAGTACTCAACTCAAGGACTATCAAGTTCATCAAGTCATGCAAACATATTACCCATACCAATATGTCTAACAAATACCACTAACAGTACTAACATATTATAACCTTCTAAACAGTAATAACATGCAAACAACAGTACCACAACAATCATTAACCAGCAAGGCACACATATTAATCACACACAATATTCTCAGATTAAAATAAATAAGCATAGCAATTCTTAATTACTAGAGGAAAAGTTATATAGGGAATAAAACCCTAACAAACATATGATTCACAAATAGCTCTCCTAACATGCTAGCAAGATTAAGGAAACACATCACAATAGTGGATTACCACCCTACACATGCTAGGAAACACATCTATAACAATAAAGTGATAACACACAATTTATAAAGCCCTAATAAAAATAGGCAGAAAAGGCCTAAACCTTATAATTAGCACACAGTCAATCAATGACTCCTAAATTCAAACCAATTTAGGGATATGTTCTCCTACACATATAGAAGACAAGCCAATTGGATTTACTCCAAAATTCATCTCACAAAAATCTACAAAAATCACCAAAGTGCCACTGGTGTGTTTTCAAGAATGAATAGAACTTTTGTTTTAGACTTCATTTGCATACAAGGCCAACAGATCTTGAAAGGTATCACTTCAGGCTATCCAGGGAATTTTAGTTTGCAATATTTGGAGTTATAAAACTCTAGATATTAAATATTTAGTGAAAATGATACATTTTACAATATTTAATCTAGACACCATTTAAATATATATTTTTGCAAACAAAAAGTCCTACCTGTTTCAGAAAACACATAGGAATTCTACAAAATTTACATCATAATATTTGCACGCATAGATCCACCACAACAGATTTAAATCTACACTGTAAATTTAACAGGAAATAAAAGCAGATATTAGATCTATATAAAAAAACGTCACTGGGCCGGATCTGGCCCAGATCCGGCCGAGCAATCGCGGAAGACGGACCAGCCCGCGGACCACGTACGTGAGTGAAGCAGTACGTGCTTCCTCTTCTTCCTCGATACGCACATAGGCGAGCGAGTCCCGGCGGGGAACAGGGAAGGGACGGCGCGGCGGCTCCTGGCCCCTACAAAGAAATGGTGAAGTCCATTAGCTAGCTGGCGATGAGGGAGCTCGGAGAAACAAGAATGGCGGGGAATGGTGGATGGAGCTGCTCGCGAGCTTCTCGGCAATGCGGCGGCCGGAGAAGAAAAGGATGAACTCGCCCCCGTCGATTCACGGCGCCCCGCAGCGATTCCTACGCTCTTCGATCTGGGTGAGGAGGCTCCAATCGATGGCGACGCGCGACGGCAACTCGAGCTAGGCTTCGGGCCGTGGAAGAAAATTAAAAGGAGAGGGAGAGGGAGAGCGAGCAGTGAGGAGGGGGAGCAGAGGGGTGAGAGAGCAGAGGAGCCTGGGGGGCCTCCTTATCTCCTTCGCGCGGCAGAGGAATGAGAGGGGGGGGGTCCGGGCGGCGAGCGCGTCGAGCAGACGACACGGCGGCGCGCGGCCACTGCTGCTATAGGAAGGGGATGACGATCTTGCAGAACGCCCCCTGGACTTCTTTTTCCATTTACGATTTAGTCCTTTTCTGTTTTATTTTAAAACCAGTGAGTTTTCAGTGATTTAATTGAGGCACTTAAACATTTTCTAAAAATCTGAGAAAATTCATGTAGCCTCCCATATACATGTAGAAGCTCCAAAAAAATTGGCTTTTGAAAATAAAATGTTTGGAACCACATTGGTTCATAGGGTTTGAATATATTATTTTTGGATAAAACCAATTTGAGAAATGGAAATATCTTTGTAATTGGAGATTAGATATTTTGGGGAGAGGGTAATATGACAATGAGATGGTTATCATCTCATTCCTGGATTTATAAGATAAAATAATTGTTATAACAAAAATAGAGAAATAGGTAGAGAGGGAAATTAAATAAGATCATTTCTTTTAATCAAGATGTTGTTTTGAGGGTGTGATGAAACATAGAGGTCTGGTTCTATTTTCAAGTCACATTCCACATTTGTGATCAATGGGTTTTCAACTTAACACTCAAGTACATTGGTATAATTATTCACCCAAGCAAACAATAAAACAAGAATTAACAATCAATACAACCATATGTCCAACAAGCAAACAATCACAACAAGATCAACATCACAATCATGACCACACAAATCAAACCACAAGATTCAATCATACCACCATTTCCACAATGCTATCTTATAAAAAAAAGATCACACTTAATTATGACAAGATGATGTTTAAGGGAGTATCTCAACTTATAACTCAATAGTTTTCAAAAAGGTTTGAGAAAGGAAATATGTGGGTAACATATTTCCCACTAGTATTATTTTCAAATGGAATGAAATTAGGAGTTTATAAAATGGGAGTTATATACACCTACAAAATATCAAGGTTGAGGATTAGGTAGGAGATAACATATAGATCTCCATATTTTGGAAACACACAATTTTGGAAAATACTTTGACTTTCTCAAATACTGGTATTAGTTTTGGTTGTTGATAAACCAAGTATCATTGAAATGGAGTTGGCCAAAATAAGAATGGAAAAGACACATGGAATATTTTCTTGTCATAACATGATTACCAAAGTTAAATATATTTTTATATTGGTTGGGTCTGATATTTACTAGTCAAACAACTTAAACAACAAGTCACACAAGCTCAAACATTGTAATGGGAAGGAAAACACAATCATCAGTGAAACATTTCAAAAAGTTTTTGTTGGTTCTGAATTTTAGGTCTTGTAAACAAAGTTTTTCTTGGTTCCTAAATTTGGGATGTTACATTTTCTTCAGAAACTGTACTGCTGTATCTGCCTCACAATTTCTAACTGGCATAACCTCGACCCACTTGGTGAATTTGTCAATAGCAACTAGGAGGTGGGTTTTCTTGCAAGGAGACATCTGAAAGGGCCCCACCATATCCATACCCCAAACTGCAAAAGGCCAAGTCAAGGGAATTGTTCTCAGCTCCTGGGCCGGCACATGAACCTGTCTTGCATACCTCTGACATCCATCACATCTGGCTACCAGGCGCTCTACATCAGCCAATGCTGTGAGCCAAAAGAAACCGTGTCTGAATGCGTTTGCTACCAATGATCTTGTGGAGGCATGATGACCACAATCTCCCTCATGAATTTCCTTCAGAATTTGCCGGCCTTCTTCTGGTGTCACGCAACGCTGAAACACGCCTGTAGCACTTCTCTTATACAGCTCGCCATCAACGACTACATACGACGTGGCCTGGCATGTGATTTGCCGGGCTATGACTTCCTGTTGCGGCAACTCTCCTCGCAGAAGATATGCCAAATATGGCTCTGTCCACTCTGGGATTGTATGTAGGGCGGCAACCAATTCCTCACTTTCCGGTTCTGAATATGCAAGCTCCTCTTCTGACTGTATCCTGACCGATGGGGTCCATAACTCTTCCAAGAAAACATTAGGTGGAACCGGCTCTCTGCGTGAGCCGAGTCTTGATAAAGCGTTTGCCGCCTCGTTTTTGCAACGATCAATGTGATCCACCTGGTAGCCTGAGAAGAACTCGGCCACCTTGTCCACTTCCCTTCTGTATGCTGCCATTGTTGCATCCTTTCTGTCCCACGTTTTTGATACTTGTTGTGCCACGAGATCCGAGTCCCCATAACACTGGATACGCTTAATGTTCATCTCCTTTGCCACACGTAAACCATGTAACAAGGCTTCATAATCAGCTACATTATTGGAACAGTCAAAGTGAATCTGCAGCACGTAACTCAACTTGTCTCCTTAAGCGAAGTTAACACCACGCCGGCTCCTGAACCTTCGTGCTGCTTGGACCCATCAAAGTGCATGACCCACGACTTGGTGCTTGGTGTCAATGGAGGTGCATTTGTTTGTGTCCACTCATTAACAAAATCTACCAGCGCATGTGACTTGATAGCAGTTCTGGACTCGTAGTTGATGCGGTACGGTCCCATCTCTATTGCCCACTTGGCAACTCGCCCAGTGGCTTCTGAATTCCTGATGATATCTGCCATTGGGATAGAACTAACAACTGTGATTGGGTGCTCCTGAAAATAAGGCTTCAATTTCCGGCTCGCCATAAAAACTCCAAAAACTAGCTTCTGCCAGTGTGGGTATCTCTGCTTTGCTTCTGACAAGACCTAGCTCACATAGTAAACCGGCCTCTAAACCGGGTATTCCTTTCCTTCCTCTTTGCGCTCAACCACGACCACAACACTGACAGCTCGAAGCCCAGCCACAACATACAGCAACATGGGTTCCTTGGGACCCGGGGCTGCCAAGACCGGCGCCTCTGACAATTGTTTCTTCAATGCCTCAAACGCGTCATCAGCTTCATGATCCCACACAAACTTATCTATTTTCTTCAAGAGCCGGTATAAGGGTATGGCCTTCTCTCCAAGCCGGGAAATAAACCGGCTCAGGGCTGCCACACAGCCTGTGACGAGGTTATACTCTGCGGGTACCCCAGCGTAAGGGTACCTGGTGCACGTAATGATCAAAGAAGCCCAAGGATTAATCGAAGCCCACGAAGGAAGGCCTGAGACGAAGAGTGCTTTCCAAGTTAGATCAAGTTATAGTCGGTTAAGACTTTCCATACATGTAACCTTGGTCGGTTATGTTTCCCGAGACCCATCCTCCTATATAAAGGCTGGGAAGGTGATCGATCAAAGGGAGGAATCCATAGCCACCAAAACCTCGGCGAGATCAGCAGCTCGTCGAACCCTTGTAACCCTCATATTCATACCATAAATACAGACAAGCAGGAAGTAGGGGTTTTACCTCACTCGAGGGCCCTGAACCTGGGTAAATCCAGCTTGTCAGCCGTCGATTCCACCGATACTGCGCGTTCTCTACCACACAATCAACCCTAGGTATAGCAACCATGGGATTGCCGAGGGCACACCTCGACAATTGGCACCGTCTGTGGGAACAGGTAGTATTGGGCTCACGGTTTCGCCGGTTTCATCATCAAGCGATCACCCGCCGATCGCATCTGCACAAGGTAACTCACCTACTACATCATCAAAAAGCAAATCATCGACCACCACCGCAAACGGCAACTCGCCGGCAAGATCGACCAGCATCAATTCAAAAAGCGATCGCTCGCCAAAATCTCCAAGGAGGCTCACGCCGCACTCGATGGAGGCTCAACAAGCCTTTGCTGGACTCGAATTAGGTTTGGATATTACAGTTGGAGAATTTAACTTCTTTGTCGATAAAGATGGTGTGCAGGACCTGTTAGATCCACTCGACATGGAGACACTCAACACGGAGACACTCGACAATGCTTCGACTGCAACACCATCCATCTTGGCCGCGACATCGTCACAGATCGTCCCGATCCAATCGCCAAGTGACTCTGCAACGTCCATGAACTCGCAAGAGTTCCGTGACGAGGTGGCGAAAAGATTTGGAAGAAGCGAGATCGAATCTGCCTACCGCCCAAACAACTCGATCGAGTCACTCGACAACATTGTCGACTGCAACAACGTCGCGGGGAATGAGGAGAACATAGATGACAACATATACCTCGCCGATCTCAATGGCCCAGAAATCCGTGCCAGCCACGAGATATTCACCTGCGACGCAGATAGCCTGGACAAAGCACTCGAAGATCTACTCGATTGCGACAGAAACCCCAGCAAGCAAAGCAACTCCAACATGAGCCTGGATGACGACGCCGAATCCATAATGCGCATTAGCAACACATGGGTAGAAGATCGGGTGGTACCGTATCAGGTATACACCGCGAGTACAGCAGAAACGTCAGCAGCTGCAACATGCCGTCGACCTACAGAATACCCTTGCACAGTCACCATGCCTGACGGAACAACCACGCTGACCATCACCGCAGAGATGGCGAAAAAGTGAGCAAAGTAATCGAAAGCTGCACAATGCTACCAGCAAACGCAACTCCGGAAGAGGTATTGACCTTACAATACTTCCAGTGGCAAGAATCGATACGGTTGAAGAACTACCGAGCAGTACTCGAAGAACGCAAAAAGCAAGCCAGCATATCGAGTGCTCGGCGAAGAGCATTGTCTATGAGTTCAACAGGCAGAAACGACCCCGCGAATAGGTCACGATTCATGCAGCGGTTACTCGAAAACTAAACCCAGCCTTTATGGCAGTCGACGCGGAAGGAGTCCCCATACCTACTGAGCCAGCCGGGGCGCTGATGACGCTAGGCACCTATCTCAGAACAATCGAACCTCCTGCAGGAGACCCAAAGAGGGATCAGCACCTCCAACTGTACAAACAACTGGCAATAGCAGCAAAAGCCATACAGCATCCACAAGCAACTCCAAGGAGAGATACAGATCGGGACCGTCGCAGTCGAAGTCCTCGGGGAAGGAGCAGTCGAAAAAGCTCACGTCATCATCGATCCAGCAGGAGCCACTCGAGGAGGTCATACAGCAGCAGCTCAGACTCGGAAGCAGAAATCGGGCCATGTGGAGCGCTATGCTTCACTCGACGGATCCGGAGGCTCGTATGCCCAAGAAGTTTTCGCTAGCTACCACGCCAAAGTTCAACTGCAAACAGGAGCCATCAGGCTGGTTAGAAGATTACAGGCTGGCTGTTGGATGTCAGCGCGGACCACAACTACAGCTATGCAAGTACATACAACTCATGATGGAAGGAACAGCTCGCGATTGGCTCAAATCGCTACCCGAATCATACTACGATTCGTGGGGCACTTCAAAGGTGATTTCATCAAATACTTCGAGCCTCTATGTGAGCGCCCCAAAACTTTCGAGGAGCTCCGGACCTGCAAGCAAAAGTCAGATGAATCTCTGAGATCGTACATACGGCGGTGGACCACCATCCGTAACTCAGTAGGCAACGTATCAGAAGATAGGGCAATCGACGCCTTCAAAAACGGACTCTGGAGAGAAGACTTCAAAGAAACACTTGGTCGAGAAGATCCAAAGACAATGGCGGCACTCATGGTACTCGCAACAAAGTGGGCAGATGGAGAAGACTCCGTACGAGGCACTCGACCCGTACCCTCACATGAAAATCACGAGGGTGGCAGTCGAGACCGCAGAGATAGCTACAGAGATGATCGAAGGCGCAAACGCAAGCATCGTTATCACGACGATGACCATCCAAACTTCATCGCAGCAGGCTTTGTCCAGCCAAGGGACAGCCGCGACCAAACTGACAGACGACCCGACGATCATCGTGATAATCGAGATCATCGTACGGACGACCGCCGAGGTAATCGAGACCATCGCACAGACGATCGACGTGACAGTCGAGACCACAGACGCGACGACCGCGATAGCTACAGAAGGCCAGAGTGGCGCAGGCGAGCAGACAAAGATCCTGAGCGCTCAATCGAAGAAAGGATGGATGATTATTGCAGATTCCATCTTTATAAAGGGGACGATGGTAAGCTTCGCTCTAACCACTCGCTGAGAAATTGCAGGGAATTCGATCAACTTGCGATTGAACATATACTGCGACTGCAAAAAGATGGACGTGCACCTCCTCAACTAGTGCAGACTCCATCGACTGCATCACAAGCACAGCCTGTTCAGGCATATCCAGCACCGCAACAAGTACAACAAGCACAGGTATATTCCATACCACCGCAAACACAGCCTACTCAGGTGTATCCTGCACCAACACCAGCGCAACCGACGCCAGTGTACATGGTGCCAGCACAACCCGTTACGGGAACACAAATGGCAGCAGCCGTGCACCAGATGCAGCAAGGAGATGAACAAAAATATCCCGTAACTCGCGGGCAGATGAACATGATCCAGCGAGGACGTCCCTCCAATAGAGAGCAAAAGTTACACACTCGACACGTCAATATGGCGGTCATGGCACCCCCAGCTATCACAGATTTTTTGAAAGGATCAGAAACTCCGATTGTCTTCAATCGAGAGGACCATCCACCCGCAGTATATCGACCAGGGCACGCAGCCTTGGTACTCGACGCCCAAATCGGAGGCTACGCCATGACCAAGGTCTTCATGGACGGAGGAGTGGCCTCAACATAATCTTCGCAGATACGCTGCGCAAGATGAACAAATCAGTCGAAAATCTGCCAAAATCCACAAGCACCTTCCACGGTATTTCCCAGGCAAAGCAGTGCTATCGCAAGGTACAATACAACTAGATGTTACGTTTGGAGATCCTACTCACTTCAGAACTGAGTCGATTGAGTTCGAGGTGGTCGATTGGAAGTCACAATACCATGCAATACTTGGGCGCCCCACTTTCGCTCGATTCATGGCCGTCCCACACTACGCCTACCTCCAGCTCAAAATGCCAGGGCCAAAAGGAGTCATCACAGTCAACGGGAACTTTCAGGTCAGATTCATGCGACCGTGACTTCAACAAAATCTCCGAGATGTATGGGATGGAACATCATTCGCCAAACTCGAGGTTTCTAACGACCGCACACTTCTGCCGGAACACAAGAGGTTAGCATCCGACAGACAATTCAATGCAACCAACGACACAAGAAAGCATCAAGTGCACCCGACTGATCCCTCAAAAACGGTCAACATATCATCGAGTCTTACCAGCGAACAGGAAAATGCGCTCGTTGAATTTCTCCGTGAAAACTGGGAAATATTTGCATGGTGCCCAGCTGATATGCCAGGTGTCCCCAGAGAGTTCGCCGAGCATTCTCTACAACTCAAGCCAGGATCTAGACCAGTCAAGCAAACTATGCGCCGTGTCTCCGATCCCAAAAGAGGTGCAATCGAGGCAGAAGTTGACAGGTTACTTGCTGCAAAGTTCATTCGAGAAATCAAAAAGGCAGACTGGGTTGCTAACCCTGTACTGGTCGAAAAGAAGCACTCGGACACCCTGCGGATGTGTGTAGATTTTACTGCCCTAAACAAATGCTGTCCAAAAGATCACTTTCCACTACCACGAATCGATCAGATCATCGACTCAACAGCAGGATGCGCTCGGTTATCATTTTTGGATGCATATTCAGGATACCATCAAATTCGGATGAAGGAAGAAGACGAAGACAAAACGGCATTCATAACCCCACTCGGGGTCTACTGCTACACAACCATGCCTTTCGGGCTCAAAAACGCAGGTGCAACCTACCAGCGCATGATGCAAAACTGTCTACAAGAACAGATAGGACGCAATGTTCAGGTCTACGTCGACGACATCGTCATCAAGACTGAAAAGGAGGACACATTAATCAGTGATCTACGGAGACATTCAAGAATCTCAATAGATACAACATCAAGCTTAACCCAAAGAAATGCACCTTCGGTGTCCCAGCTGGACAACTCTTGGGTTATTTGATATCTGCACGTGGAATCGAAGCAGACCCAGAAAAGATACAAGCTATACTCACAATGAAGAGACCTACCAAACTCCATGAGGTACAGCAGCTAGCTGGTCGAGTAGCAGCACTCAGTCGATTCATCAGCAAACTAGGCGAAAAAGCACTTCCATTTTACAAATTGATGAAGAAAGCAGACAAGTTCGAGTGGACGGATGAAGCTGAAGCAGCTTTCCTCGAACTCAAAAAGATGCTCACAAGTCCGCCAATCCTCGTAGCACCTAAGGAAAATGAGCCACTCTACCTATACATCTCAGCCACCAATCGAGTGGTCAGCACCGTGCTGGTGGTTGACCGCATGGAAGAAGGACATAGTCAAAGCATACAGAGGCCAGTATATTACGTAAGTGAAGTTCTTTCCCCGTCCAAACAGCGGTACCCGCAATATCAGAAATTGGCGTACGCCGTATTTATGACATCAAGAAAGCTGGCGCACTACTTCACAGAACACCCGATAACGGTGGTCAATAAATCAGCGATTGGAGACGTCCTCACAAACCCCAACGCAACGGGGCGAGTAGCAAAATGGCTCATCGAGCTGGGACCACTAGGAATCAAGTACGAACACCCGAAAGCCATCAAATCACAAGTCCTACCCGATTTTCACACCGAGTGGGTAGAAGCTCAATTGCCAGGGGTACCTGACGTATCAAATTCCTGGACCATGTATTTCGATGGATCCAAAAAGAATGAAGGAGCAGGAGCGGGCGTCATACTCATATCACCAAAAGGCGACAAACTGCGCTATATCTTGCAAATGGGTTTCGAGTTCCCATCAAATAACGAGGCCGAATACGAAGGTCTAATCCATGGCATGCGCATGGCAAAAGCCATGGGATGCACTCGACTAATGATTTATGGCGACTCTAACTTAGTTGTGCAGCAAACAATGAAGGCCTGTGATGCAATCGCAGACAACATGATCGCTTATCGGGATTTGTACAACATAATGGAGGGCAGCTTCGATGGCTGCGAACTACGACACATAGGGAGAGAAAGCAATGAAGAGGCTGACAAATTAGCCAACATTGCTTCCACAAAAGCACCAGTCCCGCCGGGTGTTTTCTTTGAACGAATAGAGCGTAGGTCAATCGACAAACGGCCATCGACCACGACAGCAGCTACAGACAAGAGCAAAGCGCCAAGCACAGAGGATCCTCCGATTGAGGTACTTCTCATTGAGCCAATATGGACTCAACCTTTTCTCGCATACATACTTCGCAATGAACTACCAGAAGATACAAACGAGGCCAGACGTCACTCGACGAGCAAAAGCATACACCATCATAAACGGTGAGTTGTACAAACGCAGCACCTCAGGTATGTTCCAAAGATGCATTGCACTCGAAGATGGCAAGGATCTCCTTCGGGACATTCATGCCGGTACCTGCGGGCACCACGCGGGCAGTCGATCACTCGTAGCCAAAGCCTTCCGAGCAGGGTTTTACTGGCCTACAGCGCTAAGGGACGCAGAGGACATAGTCAAAAGATGTATTGGTTGCCAGAAGTTCGCTTCCAAGCCACATGCACCCGCATCGCGCTAAAAACCATACCATTAGCATGGCCTTTTGCCCAATGGGGACTTGACATGGTGGGACCACTGAAAAAATCATCAAAAGGAGGTCATACTCACTTACTAGTGGCAGTCGACAAGTTCACCAAATGGATCGAAGCTATCCCCATCACAAGCTCAACAGCTTCTACGGCAGTTCGTTTCATACAATCGATCATGTATCGATTTGGAGTAATGGATAGCATCATAACTGATAATGGTACAAACTTCACGGCGGAAGAGTTCAAATCCTTTTGCAAGGAACAAAACATCAAACTAAACTACGCCTCTGTGGCACATCCACAATCCAATGGACAGGTCGAAAAGGCCAATGGACTCGTATGCAGTGGCATCAAAAAGAGACTCTTAGTACCACTCAAAAGGGCCGCGGGTGCATGGGTAGATGAACTCCCATCAGTACTATGGAGCTTAAGGACCACCCCAAACGCCTCCACACAGTACACACCGTTCTTCATGGTCTATGGTGCGGAAGCAGTGTTACCATCCGACGTCAAGTTTAATGCACCACGGGTGGAAGCATATGAAGAAAACGACGCGAACAAGGCACTCGAAGACGCAGCCGATTTGCTGGAAGAAGCACGCAATACGGCTTTGGCACGAACAGCCGTTTATCAACAAGACCTCCGCAACTACCATAGTCGTCGATTACGCACACGGTCCTTCATGGTGGGAGACTTGGTGCTGCGGGAGAAACAGAAGAAAGTCCATAAACTTGCATCACCATGGGAAGGACCTTACATCGTCACAGAAGTCATCGAAGGAGGAGCCTATCGATTGAAGAACGCAAAGACGGGTGAAGTAGCATCAAACCCATGGAACGTGGCGCACCTGCGTCGGTTCTATGCATAGATCTCTTAACCTCATATGTAATAGCGCATAAGGTCAAAGAATCAGCAAGTTTCAGACGCACTCTTTTCCCTTACCAGGGTACTTAAGGGGACTGGAAGGTTTTAATGAGGCGGCTTGCTGATCGAACACATATTTCGAATAAAGATACATGTTCCTCCATATTTCTCATATATGCCTTTACCCCACTCAAACACTCGGGGGCTCGATCATAAAAACATAAGCATCAAAATTCTAGCTCAAAAATCAGTAAACACAAAGACTTACAGCCCACTCGACATACTCGGGGGCTGGGTCAAACAGAAAACCCAAACCCCACTCGACATACTCGGGGGCTGGGTCAAACAGAAAACCCAAACCCCACTCGACGTGCTCGGGGCTTAGTCAAACAGGAAACACAAACCCACTCGATAAACTCGGGACCTGGCACAAATAAAAAACACAGATGTGTTACCCGAGGACTGCCCCGATTATACTACAATAGTCGGGTCCAAAATAAATATGGTGTCCTCTACTATCAAAACTCTGAAACATTGGGCTCACATAGGAAGGTCTTGTCAAAACAACAAACGCACTCCTACGATGTCAAGAATGACGTCAGATGAGAAGACATCACCCACGATCGAGTAATGAGTTCAAGACTAAAATCGGTGTAAGATTCAAGACTACAATCGACAAAAAGATTCGACTGGCAAAGGTACTCCCATGGGAGCATATCAAAAAATTCTTGCGATTGATCAAAAAGGAGCAAAATTATTGAGATTATCCTCAACTTTAAACGAAATAAAGCATAATCTCGGGGGCTACTGCCATGGGAGCGCTGACGCGCTCCCATAGATTTCAAAGACAAAATATTTTGATTGACAAAAAGTTGTATAGAAGGATGATTTGAGATTGTCCTCTATTGCAAGACAATAAACCACAATCTTGGGGGCTACTCCCATGGGAGCGCTGTCGCGCTCCCATAGATTCTCAAAAGAAGGTAAGAAATTCACTCGACTACAGACTCGATTAAATACATTAAAGTACTTCGAAATCTTAGAATCATACTTCATAAATTCCCGGAATACGCCAATCACGGATGTTTCCGATGCTGCATATGCAAATGCAAAGGTAAGACCCGTTGAGCAATCGAGCTGGGCCGAGGGACGCTCCAACAGTGTTTTCCCTTGAATTTTTCCGTGTCAACATACATGATGAAAATCCTGACGGACGCGTTAGGTATCAAAAGTTAAACTGCAGAACGAATCAGTAAGACCTACAACGGCCTGAGTCGAGTCTGTCCAGTATGTTCCAGCTTCGAGTCCGGGGACTCGAACCTGATTGAAGGCTATTATGATTTCGCCCAAATGTGCGGTTAACTGAGCTCGATATTCGAGTGAATCAGGCCTACTATGTCAATATCCCAGGCAAAAGTTTCAAAAGTGTTCCAGCTTCGAGTCCGGGGACTCGAACCTGATTGAAGGCTAGTATGGTTTCGCCCAAACGTGCGGTTAACTGAGCTCGATTTTCGAGTGAATCAGGCCTCCTATGTCAATATCCCCATGCAAAAGTTCAAAAGTGTTCCAGCTTCGAGTCCGGGGACTCGAACCTGATTGAAGGCTAGTATGGTTTCGCCCAAATGTGCAGTTAACTGAGCTCGATTTTTGAGTGAATCAGGCCTACTATGTCAATATCCCTAGGCAAAATCTTTCGACTGCGTTCCAGGCTCGAGTCCGGGGACTCGAGTCTGACTGGAGACTAGTAATGTTTTGCTCAAATAAGCAGTTAACTGAGCTCGATTTTCGAGTGAATCAGGCCTACTATGTCAATATCCCTCGGTTAGCATACACATACAATCGAAACAAATTAGAGCTTGAAGAACTACATCGGGTCAGAAGAACAAATTCAGAAGACTATGATGTGCACGATGAAGGGAGCACATGCTCGATTCTTCGAGTCAAGCAAGTACTCGGGGGCTAATGACGAGGTTATACTCTGCGGGTACCCCAGCGTAAGGGTACCTGGTGCACGTAATGATCAAAGAAGCCCAAGGATTAATCAAGGCCCACGAAGGAAGGCCCGAGATGAAGAGTGCTTTCCAAGTTAGATCAAGTTATAGTCGGTTAAGACTTTCCATACATGTAACCTTGGTCGGTTATGTTTCCCGAGACCCAGCCTCCTATATAAAGGCTGGGAGGGTGATCGATCAAAGGGAGGAATCCATAGCCACCAAAACCTCGGCGAGATCAGCAGCTCGTCGAACCCTTGTAACCCTCATATTCATACCATAAATACAGACAAGCAGGAAGTAGGGGTTTTACCTCACTCGAGGGCCCTGAACCTGGGTAAATCCAGCTTGTCAGCCGTCGATTCCACCGATACTACGCGTTCTCTACCACACAATCAACCCTAGGTATAGCAACCATGGGGATTGCCGAGGGCACACCTCGACAGCCTGTGAGCCTTTGAACATCCTTTAACTCTTCTGGCTTCTTCAAACTTTGTATGACATTGATTTTTTCCGGGTTAGCCTCGATCCCTTGCTCTGACACGATGAAACCAAGGAGTTTCCCTGCTGGAACACCAAATACACACTTTGTTGGGTTAAGCTTCATATCATACCTTCGCAGATTCTTGAAGGTTTCTCTTAGATCATCAATAAATGTCTCAGCATTCTTTGTCTTTATCACCACATCATCCACATAAGCATGGACGTTGCGCCCAATCTGATCATGGAAGCAGTTCTGAATACACCTCTGATATGTTGCACCTACATTCTTCAAACCAAAGGTCATAGTTTTATAACAAAAAGCACCAAAGGGGGTTATGAACGAAGTTTTCTCCCAATCCTCCTCTTTGAGCTTGATCTGATGATATCCTGAGTACGCATCCAAAAAGCACAACAAATCACTGCCTGCTACAACATCAATAATCTGATCAATCCGCGGTAGTGCAAATGGATCCTTAGGGCAATGCTTGTTCAAACTTGTGAAATCTATACACATTCTCCACCCATTGTTCTTCTTCAACACTAGAACCGGGTTAGCCAACCACCTGGGATGGAAAACCTCCATGATAAAGCCGGCAGCCAAAAGTCGGGCTATCTCTTCTCCTATAGCTTTTCTTCTTTCCTCATTCATCTTTCTCAATCCTTGTTTTACTGGTCTGGCTCTTGGGTCAACATGTAAGCTGTGCTCAGCGAGTTCAGTCGGAATGCCTGGCATGTCACTAGGTTTCCATGCAAAAACATCCCGATTCTCACGGATGAACTCGATGTGTGCGCTTTCCTATTTGTCAGTTAGGTTGGACCCTATGGCGAACTGCTTGGAAGAGTCGCCTGGCACAAAATCTACCATCTTTGTATCCTAAGCCGCCTTGAATTTTGCTCTCTCATCTTCTACTGTGGGCCTCTTCAAGGTTGTGTGATAGTTCGGGTCCACTTTGGACCTATAATACTTGAGCTCTTCCTCTGCGCAGGCCTGCTCTGCTAGGGCGGCATCTCCCTCGTCACATTCTGCAGCCATAACTTTGTCTCCATGAACAGTGATGATCCCCTTGGGACCCGGAATTTTCAGCTGTAAATACACATAACACGGCCTCGCCATGAACTTGGCGTAAGCCGGCCTGCCAAACAATGCATGATAAGGGCTTTTCAACTTCACCACCTCAAACGTGATCCACTCTGATCTGAAATTGTCCTTGGACTCACCAAAAGCAACTTCCAATGTAATTTTCCCCTCAGGGCAAGCTGACTTGCCTGAAACTATACCATGAAACACTGTGGATGTCTTCTGCAGCTGTGACTCTCTGAGACCCATACGCACAAAGGTTTCCCAGTACAAGATATTGATACTACTTCCACCATCCATCAAAACTTTCTTCAGCTCATAACCATGTACCTCTGGTGCTACCACCAATGCCAGCTGACCCGGATGTTCCACCACATACAGGTGATCCTGTCTACTCCATGTTATGGTGTGCTCAGACCACTTCAAATACCTCGGGGTCACAGCAGAAACAGCGTTGACGACCCTCTTAATTACTTTCCTCTCTCTCCTGGTCATGCCAGTGGTATGAACATGATACTGACCAAGCTGCTTGGGCTGCTGCTAGAATCCTCCTTGTTCGTTTCTGCCTTGGCCGACTCCTGGATTGCCGGCTCCCGCGTTTCCTATGGCTAGTGGCCATTACCCGGGTTACCTCCTGGGCCGGGTCCTCCCCCGCGTCCACCGCCGTGCAATGCTTCCTGAATTGCTTCATTTTTCCATCTCTGCAAATCCACACACTGATGCAACGAGTGATTGGCGGGTCTACCATTCCTGCTATGGCGAGGACACGGCATCCTGAAAGCATCGAAGTGATCTGTTGGGCGTGGTGGGCCTCGATAACTGTTTCCTCCATTATAATTTCCTTCTGTCCTGGGCTTTTGAAACCCGGTATTTGCATTAGCGACTAGCTCTGAGTTTCCATCATACGGCCTCTTGTTCTGGTTGTTACCATTGTTATTGTTGTTGCCATTATTATTCTGCCCACCACCATTGTTGGTTCTGCCTCCATTGTTCACATTACCCTTCCCTTTTTCCTCCTCATTATCATCCTTAGTCTTGTCAGTGGAAGCATGCTTGTTGCACGCATCTATCAACTCTCCCATGGTGATTTCTGCGACCCGGCTACTGGACTTCATTCGTCCCAGTTTCTGAACAAGGGGGTCATATCTGCATGTTTTCTCCATGGACTGTATCGTGTTTCTAGGAAGGATATTTGTGGACGAGTGAAGAATTTCTGTGACCCGGCGCATCCAGTTGCGGGCAGACTCGCCCTTCTTGTGTACGCACCGATCTAGATCCTCAATCGTGTAGAGCCGCCTGCAAGTTCCCTGAAAGTTCTTGATGAAAGCTACCTTGAGCTCACTTCAAGATTTGATGGACTTTTCAGGAAGCGAATTGAACCACAGCTTGGCCGCACCATCTGTCATCATAAGATACATGAACTTGGCATGAAGATTCTCTGATGCATTGCGAATACACATGGCCATCTCATAAATACTCAACCATGTTTCTGGCTCCATGCTAGGATCATAATTAGCGATTTTTCTTGGCTCCTTAAACTTCTCTTGGTAAGGCTCCGCTCTGATCTCATCTGATAAACACCTTGGCCCAGCTAAATTCGCTTGAACCGGCCTTCTCACAGGCGCAGGTGAATTCACTGCTGCTCCTTCCGTAGGCCCCGCAGCGGCTCCTCCGGCGTGGGCTGCTGAATTTGCTGCTCGCCTTGCTCTTGAACTATCAACTATTGCTTGTGCGGCCGATGCTGCTGGCGCTACCTGCCTAGGCGGCGGAGGCGGCATTTGATGATTCGCCTGCTCTGCTCTCCGCCGTGCTGAACTTGACTGAATGTGCCTCGGGCTTTCTCCCTGGCGGCTCCCGAGCGACTATTATATGGTGTTCCATGTAAACCACTTATGTTGTCAGGATAATTAACTTGCTGCACCATCGCTGTGCGCAGCATATCTATGGCACGCCGGTCTCGATTTCTTGAGGTGAGTTTCCCAATGGAATACGGTCGAGCGCTATAGTTGCGGCGTACACGTTATCCATTGGGTTGTTGTAGTGACCCGGCGGGGTGTGAAATCTTGGTGGAGGTGGTGGCATAGCTCCAGTGTTGCCTTCGGCTCCTCCGGTAGGCACCTGCGGTGACCCGGCTGGCACAGTGCCGGGTCTCGATCCACCGGCTCCTCCGGTCCTCCCTGCTCCTGTTCCGTAAGCTGGCACTTCCTGCACGATTCGATCCTGCGGTGTAACAAACAAATTAGCCGGATTTAAATTCTCACTTGTAACGGGTAACCGGCTCTGGTATCTCCTGTTCTACACCCGGGTCGTGTCATTGTGGCGAGCTTGCATAAGGTTGGCTTTGTGTCGCAGGCGATTCTCTTGCTCATCCAACTGCAACTGCTGGGTTGCGATCCTCTGCTTCTCTGCCTTGACCTCCCGCCGCTGCTGCTCCAGGGCGCGGCGTGCGGTGTCCAGCTCTCGTGCTCGTGTTGCTGCGTTCTCCGGGGTCACCACCTCCACAAGTGCAGTGGGATCCAATATCAAATTGTTGCTAAACAGGGCCGGGTTTGGAGGATTGGAGGCCCCCTGACCCGGATCCCTATTCATCAGGAACCCGAACGTGTTCATGCGTCGCGCAGCATCTTCGCTTTCGCTGGAAACTGATGCTGCATCTCCATCGACCCGGGCACGCGGCGGGTCTTGAATCACCAGTCCTTGTTGATGTGCCATCGATGCGGCCGTCGCCGCTGCGGCTGTTGATACTGCTGTCGGGTCTAGATTGGTCGCTGGAGCCGTGTAAACTGTGACCCAGCGAAAAGGACCCGGGGAGGACTCATACTCCTCCTCATATTCACTTCCGTATCCATATCGATCTTCAAACAGGGGCAGGATGGACTCCGTGTCTTCATCGATCTCGATCTGGCCACGCGGGGTCCGTGCCGGCTCCTCTGGCCGTTCCCTCTTCATGGCAGGTGCTTCCTCGATCTCTGCCGTGCCTACTGACTCTTCACCGTCCGATTGGACGATGGTGGCGGCTCCTGACACAGAATCAAACTCATTATCTTCCAAAGCTAAACCAGATGTACGTACCATACCAACGAAGACGTTGATCCGGCCGATCGGGATGACCGAGCCGGCTTCCAACAGATCTGACTCCGGCTCCCAGCCGAAATTGTTGATGATGCGCTCTCCTTGCGCGTTGGTGTAGATTTCGCCGATAGCAAGGTTCTGCATGCCTCGCCGAGCTTCTCCCGTGATGTAAACACGTTTGGACGCAGGCCCCACGGTGGGCGCCAACTGTCGTGGGATTGTCACGGCAGATGTTACCCGGGGGTAACTTACGTTGGGGCACATGGTGGCTCTGGCGTACAGGAGGTTGTCTAGCTCAGCGGGGACACAGGATTTACCCAGGTTCAGCCTCTCCATTGGAGATAAAGACCTACTTCATGCTTTGTTGTTATTGATGGGAGATCTCGAGACCCGGGCAGCAATATCGCCGAGTCACGAGTTTAGGGTTACAATAGAGGTATCTCTCGTCTTTCTGCTAACTTAAATCGTCCCTAACTATGACCTAGGAGCCGGCTTATATAGATGGCCGGGTCTCCTGGTCCCGTACAAGGTAAGGCCGGGTTCTAACCATACTCGAAGTCCTATTCTACCTCTTGTAGCTCTTCGTGTCCTCCAAGTCCTGGACTCTGTGACGCGCACCGCCTCCGGGTCTTCTTGAACCTTCCTCGTGTAGGCCGGGTTACCGACAAGCTCTCCGGCCTATCAGTATAACCCGGCCCATGATGATGATGGCTGGCCTCGCTCGGCCTCCTGCGTGGCGGGTCATGCTTTCCTCCTTATGGGCCGACCGGGTTATGATCCCCCCAACAGTCTTCTTCCTTGGTGAGACTTTTCTTTCCCCTATCTCCCGAGAGCGCCCCTGTTGAGAGTTGCGAGGCTTCTTCCACCTCCGGCCTGATCCCTAATCTTCTTCGGTGGCGATGCTGGCCGAAGCAGTGATGAGAGAGGAGCTCGGCTTCTTGTAGTAGGACGAGGTCTAGTTTAGGTCAAGGGTTTGTTGAGTTTGGCTACGTGACGACTGAGAGTAGGTTCCTAGATCTCAGTGACCAGATCCATGGCGTCGTGGTCGTCCTTTTCCGCGCTGCGCTCCGCTGGTGGCAAGCGGTGTCGCATGGGCTTGCGAGGAGACTGCGCATCTCTCTGAATAAGGTCTGCATCAGAGTTCTTGAGCAGGGTCGTTTGGGCCAGCCCTGGCTCTGCTTGCTGCTTCTTCTGCCGGCGGCGGCGCTCCCGTGGGGGGAGCCGAAGGTGGCGCTGGAGAAGACATCAAGCGGCTCCTTGAATAAGGCTCGGGTTCTTGGAAGTTGGAGCTTGGTCGCTGTCGATGTGGTTCGATCTTCTTCAGAGCACCATGGTGGCGATACGGGGAGGGTCGGAGCGGCTTGGTGTGGTCGGATCTCTCGCTGCTCTGGAGTTTTGATGCTGCAAGAAAGTGAAGAACAATCTCGGTGCCCCCAGTTTTGGCGGCCGACTCAGAAGACCATCGGGTGGTCCCTTTCGCTGGTGTTGACCAGCGTATCTTCAACCTCCAATCGGAGGACTTCTGGTGAGCTCGTCGTGGCATCCTTCTTCCCCTCGGAGTCAAGTGGTCTCGTCCCCGGCGCCGTTGTGGATGGCCGTGGCTGGCGCTCCCTCTACCCCGGCGATGGTAGAGGACCTAATTGCATTTCATATAGCTATTCTAGGGTCTTTTCTGTAAGATTTAGGGGCTTTGTGATAATTTTGTTTTTATTTGAGGCCCTTGTTGTAACCGTACCTGCACCGCTGGATATTAATGAAAGCATCTAGGCCCTTCGCGGCCTCTCCAGGTTCAAAGAAAAAGGTTAAGTCTTGAACTTTGAGCTCCAAGAGAATCATCCCTCCGGGGACAGCGCTGCCGTGTTATCCAATAAAATTATGATTGCGTGAAGGTTCTTGTGTGATCAAGGATTATCGTGCTGTGGTTTGAGGCGTGAAGAACATCTTCACGTTGCTTGCTGGATTCGTTCCTCATCTTCAGGTTGCGTGGATCACTCACGTGATTGGAAGATTTGTTATTTGGTCTTGCGGTGAAAGATCGGGCAAAACTCTAGGATCATCCGTTTGATCCTTATCATGTGGTATCAGAGCGCTGGGTTTATCACCGCGAGTTGTTCTCGTTGAGATCAATCTGTTTTGCAAACTTTTGTATTGATTTTGCGAGAAAGGTTGGCACGTCGAGACGACGAGTTTCTGATCTCAGCTATTGTTCTGTTCTCGTCGAGTTTCTTGCGGAAATAGCAAGGCTGAATCGCTCAAATAGCAAGGGTTTGCCAAATACGCTTTGTGGGCCGGGCCAGGAAGGGGTGGGAGCGCAACCCGCTGCTGAAAACTGTCGAAGCGACGAAGCGTCTCCACGCTCCACATCTTCCTTCCCCAAAATCCCAAATCCCCCACCGCTGAAGGTGAAGCGAAAGTCCGGCGAATCGGCGATCTTCCTCTGCTTCCTGCCTCCTTTTCGCGGGGTGAATCGAGCTCCGTCGTCCAAAGCCTCTCATCTCCTACCGCTCTCAGGTACGTTTGCTCGTTCCCACAGCAAGATCTCCCTCAGGTGCTCTAAACCCTACTTGAACCCTACCTCTGCGACGGCGCTCTGCAGGATGGATTGGTCCAATCTCGAGGACGGGCCGGCGGGGATGATTTCTGAGCGGCTTCTCGCCAACGACGTGGCGGACTATGTCCGCTTCCGCGCAGTGTGCCGCCCCTGGCGGCGGTGCTCCGCGGACCCGCGCGCACACGGCACCCTGGACCGCCGCTTCCACCCGCGCAGGTGGATATGCTCCGAGAAAAAGTCGCCGACCCTGACCGCCGCCGCCTCCTCAACGTCTTCACCGGCCAGTGCGTCCGGGTGCACCTGCCAGAGCTCCGTGGCCACGACGTGTGCTCGCCCACCGTCGAGGGCCTCCTCGTCCTGCTCAACAGGAGCACGTACGCCCTCCGCCTTCTGAACCCGCTCACGCGCCAGGTTGCCGATCTCCCGCCGGCGACCACACTTTGCCCCCTGTATAGGAACGCGGGCATGGAAGACGCTTATCCCAGGTTGGATTTCGAGGTGTCAGGCGCTGGCCTTGCCGATGAGGCCACGGTCGCGGTCCTTTTTGAGGAGGTCAAAATGCTGGCCGTCGCCAAGCCTGGCGATGAGCAATGGACCCTGGTCAAGCAAGGCACCTCGCTCTCGCCAGCCATATCATTTGCAGGCCGTTTCTACTGCACCACCGACTCGGATATCAAGATGGTGGATACAAGTGGCAACCAGCCACCGCGGCTGGTGGTGGCTGCCAAGATTAGTCACCAGTTTTCCAGGGTGGAGAACACGGTGCATCTGCTGGATAATGACGGGGAGATGATGTTGCTCAGCTTTGCCTTCGGGGAGAGGTTCGGTCAAGAGGATCCCTTTGCTGAACCAAGGTACTTCATGGAGTATAAGGTATCCCGGGTGGATTTGGATGCCAGGAAGACACATCCCATCCATGATCTTGGTGGGCATGCTGTATTTGTTGGACCAAGTCGTGCAATTTCCGTGTCCCCTTTGGCATTCCCCACCATTAGAAATGACTCTGTCTATCTTGGAAAGGATCATGTAGTACGCCTTAACCTTAAAACAACTGGACCGTACAAGCTTGTGGATGGAAGAGGAACCACCATAAATTTCGAGAAAGGCAGTGGCATCACTTGGTATGGACCTTGTAGTATTGTTGACTATCTATCCCAGTATGTTACGAATGAAAACTCAGTCTCATTTGCTGAAGAGGACACCTCAGACTCAGAAGCTGAAGCAAACTGCATAATATGCTGAGAACGTGTAACACCTCAATCAAATGTTGTGCTGTCTCCTGCTATCCTGATGACATGTGTTGGCCTGGTGCTGGGGAAAGTTAGTTGACTTTTGTTTCGGACAATCTCTCGAAGCCTGATGCTTTTGCTGTTTAATAGTCGATGGTTGGTCATGTTTCGTGGAGTTTGGTTCAGTAATTCTAGCTTTGGCAGTTTGTATAGATCAACCACTGGAAACGTTCGCAGTAGGCAACAGTTTGTTGGTTTTCCTTTTCGTCTCCACGCCTTGGATGTGATCTGAACTTTGTTTTCTGCTGTTCCGTTATCTTAATGATAGTGTAACCCGGCTCCGTTTTGGAGGCTGTGTGAAAAAAATGTTGTGGTGTGTCTCCTGTATCCAAATCTATTTACTTCGCAGTTGAACTAGTAACAATGTCTACAAGCGAAAATTGTTGATACTTACTACTTAGTTGCCCTTGACCACAAGCTTGGCTTATTTGGTGGATATAAGAAAATGTTTTTTTATAGATGATTGACTATGCATTTATGCTTGATGAGATCATAACTTTGTGCAATCACACCTTCTGAAACTTGTTGCATATCATGCCATTGACGCAACAGATGAAACTCTGATCAATTTTGGTGCTTTTTTCGCTTTATCTTCAGTCTATGAAGCTTGCAATCTTGAATCCAGATCACTTTATTTGCCTACTCTTCTATGCAAAGTAGATTGTATCCTGCCGAACATCGTATTTAGACAAATTTGTGTCAATCATTTCCGATTGGAGGTAGTAGCAAATAAATGAGATGAGGCAAAGCTCCGTGTTTCAAAAAAATATGTAGCAAATAAATTAATTTCCTGCTGTACAACACTGATAGTGCAAACTGGTAGCTCTTCAACAGACACAGTGGTATCTGGTTGCTCTTCAACAGACGCAGTGGTATCTGTCCTGTGAAACATTTTTTGTTTCCATTTGCTATTTCCAATTTCTCGTTATTCGGATTTTTTTTATGTTTCCCCATTCAATGTTACAGGTTGGGCACCACTGATGTTGACTCCAGAAAAATATTGTTTCATCCAGTTGGTGTTTGTTTCTCTCTGTGGTAATAAACAGTTGGTGTTTGTTTCACTGTGGAAATGGAATTTTATTCGTGTGTTCAGACCATGTGGTCTTAATCTGATGGTTTAGATTGGAGTTTATTGCAAGGTGACTTATGGAAAACTTGGTGCACAAGAACGTTCTTCTAGAAGCTTAATGACACTGCCACCTTGCTTGGTTCAAATTGGTGTGTCCTGCATTGTTTGTTGTATTACTGATTCATCACGATGCTATCAGCTTGCAACTGTAGTAACTAGTCGTGGACTTGCTTGCTTTATTAATTTAAAGCAGGGCTTTTGCCTTTTTTTTCTAAAAAACGGTAGTACCTTGGTGTTTTCAGACGTTTCTACAAGTTTACTGATGCTAGCATATCGCTTATTGTCCATGGCGGGAAATGTAACCTTGCCCCTGACTCTCTTCCATAGTCAGGACATGTTTTCTGTTCTGTAAAAATAACGTAGGATGACTACACGAATCAGTTTGGACAATCAAGATAGAAAAAACTATCCTTAGGCATGCAAGTGTGCTAAACTGAGCTCCAGAAGGAAGGGAAAGGCAGGAAAATATAATAGGGAAGCCCAGGGAATGCGAATCTCAGAATGTTAAAAGGAATACAACAAGCGTACAACCATCAATTTCCTGGAGCAGAAGATAGAAAAAACTTCGAACTGTAAGCACATGAAAAAGAAGCAGGGTTCAGTCTCAAGAGAGCACACTACAGATATGGCAGTTACAACTCGCCTCCAGAATGACGCTAAAAGACTACTGTTTGAAGGCCATATTGTGTGTTGGAAGGCTGCTTTAGTGACACACTAGACAGGTTCAGTTCAGAGTTCAGACTCTTATTCTTCTATTCTGCTGAACTCCACCTCCACCATTTAGCTCCTCTTCTCCTTCTGCCGCTTGAACTCCAACGGGTCGTGGGCGCAACTGTCACCTTGCCTTGTATCCGTCGTCACACCAATTAAATACACCACGCATGCAAACACTTTGCAGGTTTTCAGTTCACATTCCAGGTTTGTATGAGCACTGAAACCAGCCGTGTACATCTGTCAAAGAGTACCAGAAGATCACAAGATGACAGGCAAGGTTGTTTCACTCACTAGTACAGGCATGGAATTTAGGATGAAATCGCAGTTATCAAAAACAAAGTTCATGGCTGTCTGCATCAATCGATTGCAGCGACAGGGGCATTGCCTCCTGAAAAATAAAAATACAAAGCAAAGCTTTAAGTCAACATCCCATGGCATGAAGTAGATAAGCCACTGATGGTTAAAAATAGAATTAGATACAAGCTTTGCATTGTTCTGAACAATGTGACTAGGCTATATTTACAGTTACAAGGTACTGGAGATCAATTTGCACAGCTAAGTATGACCAGTAGCAGGTTTCTACTTCTGTGCTACTTTGGACTTGTACTTAACGACTTGCTGAGTACCCTTCTCTGTTTGTCGTCTAAAAATTACCCAGACTAGGCTGTACAGTATAGGTTGATCATTTCTCTGAAGGTTGTTAGTAGCTCCACAGAACATGTACAGGATGGATGATCAAAGGTCTGGAGTGCAAGTGCTACCAGCTAAGAGTTATGCAAGAAGAGGCTCCAGTAGAGGTCTCCGCCGAGTGTCAGGGGGTCCATGGTATAAGCTACCATGGCCGAAAGCAGCGAACAGACCGCTGGAACTAGCCCCAAACCGAGTCTCGTAACTGAATAGCCATATGCCAATTCTTGATTCTCACTGATCTTGGTACTTCCTGCCATGCAAAAGAATAAAACTCTGATTGTACTACAACAGTATCAAAATTACTGCTACTAGTAAGTAACATACATTACCTTGATAGGACTCAAGAATATACAAAGCTATGCCACATGACACTTTGTCAACAAAACTTAATGAGCCATACACAAAAGCACAACCATTGAGATCTTCTCCGACTAAAACACCTTCCATGCTGATACTTGTGACCTGTGATAAAGGCATAAACGGAAAACATAAGAATTCGGAAAGTGAACACACTGCCCATAACATGATCATGCATCGAATGCGCAATTGTAGACAAATTCTATCATAAATCTTCAAGAGGGGTATGAAATGCTGACAGCAAAGCATATACCAAATGGATATACATGCCAAAGAGCTGTACAAGCCTGCATGGTTAATAACTACACAAAACATACACTCGTATGCCACATATATAGGGATTTTATCATGAAGTTGTACATAGATATGTTATATTATACGTAGCAAACCTTTAAACTGAATCAAATTTAAAAACATACCGTCATAAGTGCATTGGCAGCTCCTATTGTAATCGACAGAGCATACATGAAGTTGTGCATTCTGCTTGGTAAAAGAACAATTCCAACACCGGACAATATCCAAAGCATTGCTCCAGCCGAGAAGTAAGTTTTTAGACGCCAACTCGACCATCTAGTCTCCTATAAACAATACAAATTCCATTCAGTTGGTTTTGTTTCCTGTAAAGAAATAAACTCCCTGTTGTGTTGAGGAAGGAACTAGATAAATTAAACTCTAAGAAGATACTCAGACCTGTAACATGATAGACACTATCAAGCTGCAGACATATATAATAGCAGGTACCTGAAAAAAATGACCAAACAAAAAACATTATTCATGGAAATACATTTCCCTAGCGTAAAATTATCTTAACTGATCAAAAGTATGACAGGGAATCACAGATCTCAATGACAAAAAGAAATATCACTAACTACTAACTAGTATCACTTTCAGCATTCTGATTGTAACAAGACTGAACATTAAAAGCGCCTGACTGGACTCAGGGTAATGTAATTCATGCAAAGCACACTTACAACTGCAGGGAGCTTCAGCTACTTTAAGCTATGCAAATTGTGGCACCATCTATATCTTAAGTTATGTTGATTCTTTTTTTCGAGAAACGCAGAGCTTGCGTCTCGATGCATTGATAAAAAAGAATATAGTTACAAGCCTAAGACTAGACTGAAACAACCGAACCCTCAAGACAAGACCATAATCAACAGGCACCATGCAGACATTAAAACCGACGCCGCTAAACAACCCTTGGCCTAGATGTCATCCACACAAGGGCACATCACGCTTAATTGATATTTTAAATTCAGGCATTCAGATATTGTGCAATTGAATATGCATCACAAAAGGTGGGGAGAGAAAATCTTACCAACGCTTTGGAAGATTGGTGCATTCCCAAATCGTTTATCACGTAGAAAGCAAGAAATGCCTGTTCGAATACATAAACACAATAAATCATCTGCTATCCCGTTAAAGTTCAAACGTCGAAGCATAAGCGGGACAAAAGTACTGAAATTCAATATATACACAAACGGTGTACACTCCATCATAATTATTTTCGTCCTTTTCTGCGTATCCGATATGCAGTCTATCCATGGACGTAATATGTATTAAAAATATGAAAATGCCTAGGAGGAACTAGGTATCTTTACAGAAGGAGCGAACCAAAATTCGAGCAGAAGGGTGGTGAGATCACCCACTCCCTCACCCAGCTGAGGTAGGCTCAGTTACTCTGATGCATGAAGGTATACTAATATTCTAGTATATAGAGATTCTCTATCTTTAGCATGTCAATACATTTTAAAACTGAAACAAGTGTAATCAAAGGATAGTTACAGCACACAAAAAAAAGTTTAAAAAAATCATGGGATGCATTAAATGTGTAACATCAGATGTAAAAATGAACTGGTCACGATTTCAAACTACAATAAAACACGATGCTGTGTACTAATCAGTGTGTACAATTGGAATTTGATGCAAAAAATTAGCCATGTTTCGCCATGTCATGGCACACCATTAACAAGGCAGTCTACTCCGAGTGATAATATCTTAATCAGCAAGACATGTCATTTACCACACTTAGTATTCCGCACACAATATCTAAGCATAGAAATGAGTGCGTAAAATACAAAGCAGAAAAATATAAGGAATAAACAAAGGTGATTTCGGTCTCATAATCATGTAGCAAAGATAACTAAATACCTGTGAGACATTGGTCACCAATCTAGTGAACATGTAGACAAGAGCAACTTGGAAGTACAGTACTTTCTTGAACCAGTGGGCCCATGAAATTCTAGAGAGGCTCTTATTTTGAGAAGCTTGGTTCGATCTACAGATTTAAAATATATTCAAAAGGCAATAAATGATTGGAAACATTAGGAAAGTTAAGGACATTTAAAAAATAATATAGCGTTAAAAATTCATAATCCAGATGTGCTAACAAGGTTTTCACCATACCCTGGCTCTTTTGTTCCAATCAAGAACGCGGCAACAAAACAAGATCCCAGGGAAATAGCTGCATAAGCTATCCACCGGTACTGACCAACAGGTTTGGAAAAATGTTAGATAACTCCACAAACTCGGTAAATAATAATACATGACTTAACAAAAGAAAGTACCTGGATTATTACGCTCACTGACTGCAGTAGGCTAAACATCAACAAAGCAATGCCATACAAGCTAAGATTTGCAATCTGGCATTAGCATGAAAAATGAGCGAGTCAGAGGCAGTTATTTTGGTACCGAGAGAGCAGAATCAAGGAAGAGTAAGTTCTAACCATCGTGAAAGCATTGCGACAGCTCACTAGTGCAACCCTACTTGTTGGGTTTGACGTCATGCAGTTCACCATTGACCTTGGAAAATATATAAAGATATACGCAGGTGAAATGCTGAAATCACAAGAAAATGCATGCACATGAGTGGTGCAAGAAAGGAGCATTACATGTGCGCAACTTGAGTAACTGCCCAACCAACATTAAAAATAGCTGCAAATGTGCTGTATCCAACAGTCTCCAGAGTAGATGAATTAGTCCCCGTGAGTTTGCAAGGCAAGCAGCTACCAAAAACAGACGAGAAAGAAATTGCTACTAGAATAGATCCTCCTGCATGCCACAGTTTGAAATGGCCAAAACGATCAATCTGAAATAAAAAATGATACATTTATGTATCTACGTCGGGGTAATACAGGGTGCAATGCAGAGAACGTAGCAGTACATCCCTAAAAGAAGAGAAGCAATCAAAGTAATATTATATCAGAAATTTATACTAGTGCTACACTCCTGCTCAATTTTGGCTCATACCAGTTCACCAACAAAGATTGTTGCAAAGCCATCCGCCAGTTGACCAGAAAGCATGACAACGGCAGCATCACTGTGAAGGTTAATAAAATGTAAAATGTCTACAAGAATTCTGAAGATTTCTCATAAAGTGAATGAAACATTGTGATCCAGTAAATCCACATTTACGCAGACTATACTACCTATCTTTGAAGTGTTAGCGAAAAAAAGATATAAAGTTAGTCTTTATTAGTCTCTTGGAAGTTGGAACATAGTTAAAATGTAATTGTTTAAGGGGTCAATGTTCGAAAATCATAAAGATATAATAATAAATAAAAGGAACAGGGGATATTAAGTTAAAAATGTGCAATGTATGAATGAAATCTTATATCATCACATGCAAGACATCCTGAAGTTAAATACGAACTTATATCTGATGCATTTATAAAATTCCTTGTTGAATAATGAATAGAGTGGAAATGGAATTTAAACTACTGCGAAAAATGACTACGGAAATTTCTTCATCAAATATACATACCTTGGACTAAGCCCAACATCTGTCAAGAATACCAGCAAATATGTAAACCAACAAGATGATGTGATATCATTTAGCATATGCCCAGAACCATAGGAAAGTACTGGCACTCTCCCTAATGGCTCCTCCCATTGTAGTTCACTTGATGGCTCATTGTCCATCAGTTTAACCATTATTCGACGTTACCAGGACTATAAGAGTATCACCTACATCACAAAGGAAAACGTGTTAAAATCATTATCTGAGTAACCCAGTATCACTCCCCAGTTACAAGAAACAGAATTGTACTCCAAGGTTGATTTATGTGAGTTTTATGATAGTTAAAATGTTTGCATCTGTTCTCGAGGCATAGGTTAATAACTAAAATTTCAGTATGCATTTGGATCAATAAAGTGAACAATGCAGTTTTATGACCAGATGGTTGCGAATCTTTCTATGATGCCAACACTGGGTCACTCACAAGCAACAAAACAGATGGTGTGTGTGGTACTCAGTGGAAGGTTTCAAGCTATATCAATTATCAAATGAGTATGGGATTCTTAGATTGTAATGTTTTTCAGCAATAAGTACAAGATATGAAGAATGTTAGGAGTGGAAATAAGGTTCCTTTCAGATTTGTTTGGTGTACAGTAACTTTATCGAGTAAATCTTCCGGTTAAAAGACTGTAACTAGTTAGCTTCTTTGGAAGAATGGTAGTATTATGTTATACTAAATGTAAATCATCCAATACCCAAAGACAATACAGGCAGTGAGCTTGCATGCATCACTTCAATCGTTCTGTACAAAGATATCAGGCAGCCAACCGCCGCTTAAACATGAACTATGTCCCCAAAAGAATCAAAGCCCTACAAAGTAAGTGGCTCCAACTCTGAAGGTGTCGAGTTGTTGAAGAAGAAAAAAAAAGGAAAATGTTCCATTTCACTATCCGGACCAACCCGTCAACAACTTAAGGAGCACTCGCCTCATCTCCCCCTTTCCTCTCTACCTACCATCGCACTAAATCTGTTTATCAGATTTTGTGGAGCCTCGATCGGGTCCACCACCGGAACATCGGATTTTCCGGATTAATAAATACAGTGAAGCAAACTGCACAAAGCCAGAAGAAAATACAAATGGGAATAAAAATACCAACTAAAACATCATGCACAAAGATTTCTATGTAGCCCATGGGCAATTCTCCCTGTTCGCACGAGACGGCCCCAGGAAGACGCTCGTAACCGATCAAACAGAGGCTACACAGGTTCTTCGATTCTGACTGAGAAAAAACGGAACAATAGCAGGAGGTCTCACCAGCAGCCGCGGCGCAAATCGCCGCCCTCGCGCGCGGTCTGGGGCCAGGAGCTCGCGGGAAGAGGGAGGAAACCCGCCGCGGGGAAGAAACGTTTCGTGGAGGAAGGAGGCCGCGACGGGGACGGGAAAGAGAGACGGCGGGCGGGGAGAGGGAGGAGGACGCAAACGGGGAGATATCATATTAAAGAAGGAAGGAACGGAAAGGAGATGACGAGAAAGGAAATTCTCCTTCTCAATAAAAGATGACGAGGAAGTATGGGAGGGGCGCCCGCAGGTGGGAGTGGGAATGGAACCGGGCGGGCGCGGACGATACGAGATTCTTTCTTGACGGAATCGGTGGCGCCGCCCGTCCTCCTGGTGGTGCCCGCACCTTTCGTGCCGCCTCCGGCCAGGTCCCAGGACCAGGAGTGCTTTGCTCGTTCTTGGTAGCGTGCGATTCCTGGGGTTCCGCGGGTGGAGCCATGCGTTGATTCCGGACAAAAGATGGTGGATTTTCGGCTAGTGCGTGCGTCGCTCGTGCTCGTGGAAAAACAACAAAACTGATCTTATCACGAAACTTTATCACAAAATGATCTACTTTCGAGAATATCTAAAACGGCAGTGCATATCGCTGGATTGCTATCCTCTCTACCATAGCCGGATGCTATGTCAGTGAGCCGACAACGGGGGTATCGTCTCGAAAAATCCTAAATCATCGAAGATCCTAAATCCTAGTGTCCGAGAACATAGAGTCACAGCTTAGGCCATTGCCTCTGAAATTTAGGATTTTCAGGATGACACCCAGTTCGCTACCGTTTGGAGCCTCTTCGGAGTGGGGGCATAGCACTCTAACCATAGCGCTATGGTGTTAAGGATATCGTCCCAGTGAAAGGCGCTATCGTATTGGGTTATTTCCGGAAGTAGGTCTAAGTTTGGGTTCTGTCTTTTTTTTCGAACCGCCCGGCAAAAGCTTTGCCCGTTCCATTTATTAGGAAGAGAGAGGTGCCCGGTTAGGATGACTCCAACGGGGCGACGCATCGAGTCCGCGTCGGTCCGTTCCTGTCCGCGAGGGCCAAAAAGACGGCCCAACGGGGCGACGCAAACGGACCGCACGTCGCATTTTGATCCGGGGCCAGGGATGCGTCGGGGCGGACGCGCGGCGGATCAAAAACGCGTCCGCGCGGTGACGCCTCGTGTCCGCCCGTCCCCACCTGGCAGCGACCCCGTGCCGGTCAGCCTCCCCTGGCCCTGGCCCAGTCCTTTTTAATGTCAGGGGATAGGGACGGGCAGCCCCCACCTACCCCCACCCACTCACTTCACTCCACCACCGCTCCCTCTCCGGCGACCAAACCCCTCCCAAACCCTAGCCCTCCCGCCGCCCAGCTCGCCGCGATGCCGCGCCGGTGGTGGGGCAAGACCAAGAACGACCACGAGGCCTCATCGTCATCAGGCCGCCGCCGTCGCATGCGCTCGCCCACCCCGACGCCATCCCCTGAGCGTGCGCCCTTCCCCGCCGTGTTCCAGCTCGCGCCGCCGGGCGCGGCGGTGCGCGACCGCGTCTACGTGCGCAAGGAGGACTGCCAGTGGTACTGGGACCACGCAGTCCCGTTGCCGTGGCCAGATGCCAAGCTCCCAGAGCATTGGCATCTGAACCCGCAGCGCATCCCGTGCCCCCGATACGATGAGCGATCGGGCACGGGAAGAGGAGATCGAGCGCCGCCGCTGCCGCCTCCCCCGCGAACTCCGGAACGACCCCGCGTTCGCGGCCACGTCCCGCAACTGGACGGAGTGGTTCCGCGACGAGCACAACCTGCGGCGGCAGGTGCTGTACACGAGGGCGCCAACGCCGCCATCTGGGCGGTGGTCTCCGCCACCGCACACACTGCGCGCGAGGCGCCGCCGGTGCCGCGCCGCCAGATGCGGATCGGGTCTCGACCACGCCCCTGCGCCGTGAAGACGGAGCCGGAGCTCACGGAGGAGGAGCAGTTGGAGGCCATCAGGCTGGACTCCCTCAGGTTAATGGCGGAGGACGAGGAGCGGCGCTGGGCGCTGGTCCTCGCCCAAGTCGCCGAAGAGTAGCAGGCGGCGGCGGAGAAGCAGCAGGCGGCTGTCCTCGAGCCCCAGGAGCAGTGGTACGAGGACATGGAGGTGGAACTGCCGCCTCCGCCTCCGCTACCGCAGGGGATGATCCCGCAGCGGTGGGTCTTCAACGGCCACGACTAGGAGGTCGCACAGGACGCGTAGGAGCCGCCGGCCGCCGTCCCGTAGCGAGGAGGGCCGCCGGCGCACCTGTGGCAGGAGCCGCGTACATCATCCTCGATGATGATGATGAGGAGGACAAGAAGAAGAAGTAGAAGCCCACGAAATGCAAAAAATTTAGGCTAATATTTTTATTTTGAAAATATTATGTAAACAGGCCGTTTGTGGCCTATCTCCCCTAACTATCAATGAAAAATGCCCATATAGGGCCTGCTTAGTTGCAAAAAATACTACAGGGCGGACTTGATGCGTCGCCCGTTGGGGGCACTGGCACCAAGGGCGGATAGGGCCGGACTGGGCCTGTCTTTTTGGCGACGCAAACGGACCAAATGTGGACCAAACGCGCGTCCGTTTGCGTCGCCTCGTTGGAGTCATCCTTAATTATGAAAAACTGGGCGAAAACCGTTACAACAAAGACACACACCGGTCCCGAGACCACGCCTCCATCGGATCGCCGTGACACAAGACGACACCCCACCACACCTAAGATGTTGCATCGACAGTCGACGCCCACATCGGGCTAAGAATCGCCAAGCCTACGGCTCTACCACCCAAGCGATCAGAGCAAACACCTGAAACACAGAATCTTCGGAGCTGCTGCTCAGACTACAACCTGCACTAGACATTTGGGTTGGTCTTCACGGCAGTTTTTTGTTTGCCATTGAAAAGTATTGTCACTGTCCATGAAAGCATTTCGGTCACGTGTACATGTACATTTCTATAGCCTTGAAAATGGTCATAAGAAATTTCCCCTAGAAAACAAAAATATAGGCAGAGAAGACAAAGGCCCTAAACAAGGAATGTCAGCAAACGGATCAGCTACAAACTAACAATACTTCGGTGGAATGGTTCGATTGTTTTCACCCAAAAAATAGTAAGAGAAAGATATTGAAAAAAAAAAACCACGTTGACCCCAACTAGTGTTGCGGTGTCAGTCTCAGCTTCTAAAACTAAATTTTGTTAAGGTCATTCCGAATTTGAAAAATCAAAACGCTAAACCCCTGTCCCCTGACTTATGATGATGCTGGTAGGGGCCGACACGGGGGGGGGGGGGGGGGCGAATGCAGGAAAACTAAGCTGAGACGTTGGTTGTTAATCTAACGATCAAGAAAGTCGACTGACCCTAAGAAAACATCGAAAAACAATACTTACAAAATTCTTCTTGACATAGAGGAGGCCTTGTTGACGGTGTACAGCACACGTTCGTTGGGAGACCCCAAGAGGAGGGTATGATGTAGTTCAGCAGCAAATTTTTCCTCAGTATGAAACCAAGGTTTAATCGAACCAGTAGGAGCAGCAGCACTTCTGAAGGTTGTCAACGGCGAAATATGATGCGGCGCAACACCAGGGATTCCGGCGCTGACGTGGAACCTGCACATAACACAATCAAACTACTTTGCCCCAACGAAACAGTGAGGTTGTCAATCTCACCGGCTTGCTGAAAACAAAGGATTAAACGTATGGTGTGGAAAATGAGTATTAAATTGCAGAGAATGAAAAAGGAACAGTTTGCAGTTTGTGGTTGTTTAATCAGTGTAAAAGAATGGACCGGGGTCCACAGTTCACTAGTGGTGTCTCTCCATAAAAGATAACTAACATGTTGGGTGAACAAATTACAGCTGGGCAATTGACAAATAGTGAGCGCATGACAATGCATATATATGACATGACTACTATGATATTTAATTGGGCATTACGACATAATACATAGACCGTTATCCAACAGCATCTATGACTAATAATCCACCGCCGGGTTGTCATCCGAGTCCCCCGTTGGTATTAAGTTGCAAGCAACGGATAATTGCATTAAGTAAAGTGCGTAATGTAAACAAACATATGCCGTGGACATAGCATCGTTAGGTTATCCCTAGTGGCAACAGCACATCCGCAACCTTAGAACTTTCTGTCACTCTCCCAGATTACGGAGGCATGAACCCACTATCTAGCATAAATACTCTCTCTTGGAGTTACAAGCATCTACTTGGCCAAAGCATCTACGAGTAACGGAAAGCATGCAAGATCTTAAATAACATAGATAGATTGATAATCAACTTGACATAGTATTCAATATTCATCGGATCCCAGCAAACACAACATGTAGCATTACAATAATATGATCTTGATCATGTAGGGCAGCTCACAAGATCTAAACATGATGGCACAAAGTGGAGAGACAACCATCTAGCTACTGCTATGGACCCGTAGTCCAAGGATGAACTACTCACGCATCACTCCGGAGGCAGGCATGGCGATGTAGAAGCCTCCGGTGACGATTCCCCTCTCCGGCAGGGTGCCGGGAAGAGGTTCTGAACCCTCCCGAGCTAGGGTTGACGACGGCGGCGTCTCTGGAACTTTTCGTGGATATTTGCTCAGGTACTTAGGGTTTTCGCGTCGGGGGGAATAAGTAGGCGAAAGGGCGGCGGCTGGAGACCCCCGAGGGGCCCACACCACCCTAGGGCGCGCAGGGGGGCCCGCGCCCTAGGTGCGTGTGGGGCCCTCCTGGCTCCTCTCTGCTCCTTTGGTCCGTCAGGTGTGTTCTGGAAAAATAGGCCCCCGTGAAGTTTCGTCCAATTCCGAGAATATTTCCAGACTAGCTTTTCTGGAATACAAAAACAGCAGAAAACAGGAACTGGCACTTCGGCATCTTGTTAATAGGTTAGTCCCAAAAAATGTATAAAAGTGATATAAAGTAGATGCAAAACATGTAGCAATTGGTATAAAACAAGCATGGAACATCAAAAATTATAGATACGTTTGAGACGTATCAGCATCCCCAAGCTTAGTTCCTACTCGTCCTCGAGTAGGTAAACGATAAAAACAAAATAATTTTTGAGGTGACATGCTACCATCATAATCTTGATCATATAATATTGCAAGGCACATGTAAATGAATGAAGTGATCCAAGTCAATGGTCTATAATTTGCTACCAAATAGATAATGAGTAAACAATGAATCACACAAGCTAAACGTTTTCATGAATAGTACTTTCGAGACAAGCATCAAACAGTTTTGCATAAGTGTTAACTCATAAAGCAATAGTTTCTAATAAAAGGTATTTAATCAACACAAAGGAAGAATTAAGTTTCAGCATTTGCTTCAACTTTCAACATATTTATCTCATGGATATTGTCAACACAAAGTAATAACAAGTCCAATACATTGCATATAACGCATGTTGTAACAAAGTTGACACTAGTGTTTGCTTGTGGAAGACAGAAAGAATAGGAAAACTGACTCAACATAAAAGTAAAAGAAAGGCCCTTCGCAGAGGGAAGCAGGGATTAAATCATGTGCTAGAGCTTTTAGGTTTTTGAAAGCATATAGAGATTGCATAAAATATTTGATACTCCTCCCAACCTTGCTAACACAAGCCATGGCTAACCGAATCCTCGGGTGCCTTCCATCAATCACATACCATGGAGGAGTATCTATTTTTGAGAGGTGTTTGTTAATTGTCAACGAATGGTAGCGGGTGAGAACAGTATTCTACCTGTCAAACGGACTTTTAAGAGCGGCTCCCATGAAGGACGTTATTTCTACCAGCAAGGCAGATCATCCCTCTTTCTCTTTGGTTTACACACATTCAGGTATTTCACTGTTTGTCATTGCTTACTGATGAATCAGGGCAAAAGTGTGAAGAGAATTAATTGGTTAAAGTTGTAATTAATTGGGACTGGGCACCCCGTTGCCAGCTCTTTTTGCAAGTTATTGGATAAGCGGATGTATATGCCACTAGTCCAGGTGTAAAAGTCCATTACAAATAGAATAAAGAATAACCACACTAATTCCTCATGAGCTAGTAAACATTGACACAAAAAAATAATAACATTTTGAATAATTTAAAGGTAGCACATGAAAAATTTACTTGGAGTGGCAAGGAAATACCACATATAGGTAGTTATGGTGGACACAAATGGCATGGATTTTGGCTCAAGGATTTGGATGCACGAGAAGCATTCCCTCTCAGTACAGAGTTTAGGCTAGCAAGGTTATGTAAGCAAACAAGAATATCAACCCGTACACCAAGTTTTATATGACAAACATTATAAGACTTCATACCGTCTTCCTTGTTAACCAAACCCTGTTATTAGAAAATATCTAGACCTTAGAGATACCACCGATGCAAACCAAATTTTCAACAAGCTTTACGGTAGTTCTTCACTAATAGGCTTAACTCATGTGATGCACAATTTAATCATGATCTACTTGTTAACTCAAAACAATTGACAAGCATCAAGTTATCCAAATTAGTGATCTACAAGATTAAGCAAGTTTTTCCTTATACCAATTACCACATGCAACATTTTCTGAACCAACCAAACACCAATCAATTTATTTCAATCAACTCTCCAAACAAATATAAGTGAAGCAAGAGAGTACTTTCTACAAAAGAAAGCTAATAGCTCTGACAAGAGATACATGAAAACAAGAGCTAAAAGCTGAACAGCGCTAGATATGAATACTCAACAAATATAAGTGAAGAATAGGAGTATTCTCATGAAAAAGCGGAGCGTGTCTCTCTCCCAATCAAGAATGCTAGGGTCCAGTCAAGCTTTATTGAAAATAAAAGTGCAATACTGAAAATAAAAGCACACAGACGCTCCAAGAAAAGCACATATGATGTGAAAGAATTAAAATATAGTTTCACTAGAGATGACCTGATAATTTTGACGATGAAGAAGGGGATGCCTTGGGCATCCCCAAGCTTAGACGCTTGAGTCTTCTTGAAATATGCTGGGGAGATCCATGGGAGCCTCCCCAAGCTTAAGCTCTTCACTCTTCTTGATCCTATTATATCATCCTTCTCTCTTGACCCTTGAAAACTTCCGTCACACCAAACTCAAAGTAGATCTCATTAGAGGGTTAGTGCATAATCAAAAATTCACATGTTCTATAAAGACGCAATATGATTTGTTACTTTAAACATTAGCTACAGCCACTGATGTTATGTGAAGCTCTTCCACCCAAAAAAGAATTTCACTCAACACTAGTAAAAGAGAGAATGCAAAATAAAAAGGCATAATCTGTCTAAAACAGAACAGTCCGCAAAGACGAATTTTTTCGAGGCACTTACGACGCTCAGATCGAAAAACTTTGAACTAATGAAAGTTTCAGACATTCATAAAGATTACGCACAAAAAATTTCAGATTTAATTAACAATCTGGTGATTTTAGGAATTTCGTACAGTGAACAGCAAAAATCTGTTTCTGCGCAGCAATCAAAATTAAGCATCATCTTAACATTAGAGGCTACTCTTGGCACAACAATGCGAGAAAATAAAGATACAAAGGAGTTGCTACAGAAGTAAACAAACTCCTTGACTCAATAAAAGAAAAATTGCAGAAATAAAAAATGGGTTGCCTCCCATAAGCGCTTTTCTTTAACGCCTTTTAGCTAGGCACAAAGCATGCATCAAGTATTACCAAGTGAAGAAGCATCAACAATCTTACGCTTACCTCTCTTACCTTTACTCTTATCTTTAGGAAATACTTGGTTACACATAGGTGAAGAGGCGAAATTCATAGTGCCTTGGCCCATGTCATTATTGCTCCAAAGCGTTTCAGCAGAGATCTCCCAAGCGTAATTTGTCCTGTTCCTGCACATTCAATGACAACATAATCAATAGATACTATTATCCCTAGGAGTTTTGTAAATACTCCTTCGGCTACTCCTTTTGGTATTTAATGGTATTATCAGCCAGAGTTACAATTTTCGCATTTGGAAAGCTCCCAAAGGTTTAAGGAATCATAAATTTCCCTAGGCATTAAACAAAATTCAGACATGATATCACAACGAGCATGGAAGTTTCACCATTGATAACAACTTTCACAGAGGGAATCCATCCCGATGGTTCAAAATTTACTGGCACATTATCATAATGTTCACGAATCTGATTATACCCTTCTTTTAGACCAGATATATTTGTTTCAAGAGTTTAATCTATCATTTATGCTTTGAGAACTGAATCAATTTTACTAATTGAGGGCTAGAAATTGTAATCAATTTTTTTATAGCATTAAAAGCTTGATCCCCATCATGACGAAGGAAATCTCCTCCTACCACAGCATCTAAAGCATATCTGTAGCAAAGAACAAGACCAAAATAAAAGCTACTGAGGAGCAGCTTAAAGTCATTTTAGGTTCAGTTTTAGCATAGGACTCAAATATTCTAGACCAAGCATCTTTAAAACTCTCCTCACTCCCTTGCTTGAAAGTGAAGATCTCTTCTTCAGGTGACATTACTACAGGAACAGGGCTAGACATGATAACTAACAGAAAACAAAACTGAAAATAAACTAAATGCAAGTAACTAATTTTTTGTGTTTTTGATAATTGAAAGCAAACAAAATAAAATAAAATAAACTAAGCAAGACAAAAACAAAGTAAAGAGATTGGAAGCGTGAAACTCCCCTTGCAGAAAGACTCTTGCTCCCCGGCAACGGCGCCAGAAAAAGCTTGATGACGTGTAACACACGTTCGTTGGGAGACCCCAAGAGAAAGGTATGATGTAGTTCAGCAGCAAGTTTTCCCTCAGTATGAAACCAAGGTTTATCGAACCAGTAGGAGCAGCAACACTTCTGAAGGTTGTCAACGGCGAAATATGATGCGGCGCAACACCAGGGATTCCGGCGCTGACATGGAATCTGCACACAACACAATCAAACTATTTTGCCCCAACGAAACAGTGAGGTTGTCTATCTCACCGGCTTGCTGAAAACAAAGGATTAAACGTATGGTGTGGAAAATGATGTTTAATTGCAGAAATGAAAAGGAACAATGTTTGCAGTTTGTGGTTGTTTAATCAGTGTAAAAGAATGGACCGGGGTCCACAGTTCACTAGTGGTGTCTCTCCATAAAAGATAACTAACATGTTGGGTGAACAAATTACAGCTGGGCAATTGAAAAATAGTGAGCGCATGACAATGCATATATATGACATGATGATTACTATAATATTTAATTGGGCATTACGACAAAATACATAGACCGTTATCCAACAGCATCTATGACTAATAATCCACCGCCAGGTTGTCATCCGAGTTCCCCGTTGGTATTAAGTTGCAAGCAACGGATAATCGCATTAAGTAAAGTGCGTAATGTAAACAAGTACATATGACCGTGGACATAGCATTGTTAGGTTACCCTAGTAGCAACAGCACATCCGCAATCTTAGAAGTTGCTGTCACTCTCCCAGATTACCGGAGGCATGAACCCACTATCTAGCATAAATACTCCCTCTTGGAGTTACAAGCATCTACTTGGCCAAAGCATCTACTAGTAACGGAAAGCATGCAAGATCATAAATAACATAGGGCATAGATTGATAATCAACTTGACATAGTATTCAATATTCATCGGATCCCAGCAATCACAACATGTAGCATTACAATAAGATGATCTTGATCATGTAGGCAGCTCACAAGATCTAAACATGATGGCACAAAGTTGAGAGACAACCATCTAGCTACTGCTATGGACCCGTAGTCTAAGGATGAACTACTCACGCATCACTCCGGAGGCAGGCATGGCGATGTAGAGGCCTCCGGTGATGATTCCCCTCTCCGGCAGGGTGCCGGGAAGAGGTTCTAGACCCTCCCGAGCTAGGGTTGACGACGGCGGCGTCTCTGGAACTTTTCGTGGATAATGGCTCGGGTACTTAGGGTTTTCGCATCGGGGGGAATAAGTAGGCGAAAGGGCGGCGGCTGGAGAGCCCCGAGGGGCCCACACCACCCTAGGGCGCGCCAGGGGGACCCACGCCCTAGTGTGTGTGGGGCCCTCCTGGGTCCTCTTCGTTGCTCCTTTGGTCCTTCAGGTGTGTTCTGATAAAATAGGTCCTCCGTGAAGTTTCGTCCAATTCCGAGAATATTTCCAGACTAGCTTTTCTGGAATACAAAAACAGCAGAAAACAGGAACTGGCACTTCGACATCTTGTTAATAGGTTAGTCTCAAAAAATGTATAAAAGTGACATAAAGTAGATGCAAAACATGTGGCATTTGATATAAAACATACATGGAACATCAAAAATTATAGATACGTTTGAGACGTATCAGGCCTTCTCATTTTTTTTTAATAATACTCCCTCCGGTCTCAATTACTTTATGTTATGATTTTGCTCAAAGTCAAACTTTATAAAATTTGACCAAATATATGGGGGAAAATAGGAACATCTCTAATATAAATTTAACATCATTGGAATGGTTATAAAATATATTTTTATATTATGTACACCTGATATTATATATTTATTTCTTTTGTATACTCTTGATCAAACTTTTAAAAGATAATGTAACTCTTATAAAACTTCGAACTTGATGTAAATGAAACGGAGGGGGTATAAAGATGATGAGAAAGTATGGGAAGGATTGAGGCCTTTTTTTCCTCTAGTGTGTTTGGAGTGTATTCTAGGTGAAGTGTGGGATTATTCCAAATCCCGGAAAATTCTCAATCGTCCGTTTACTACTCCAGTTTTAGAATGATAATCCTCAAATATTCCATATCAACCACCTCACTTTTGGCTAAATTGAAAACTCTAGCTCATACTAATATATTGTGGGGAAAATTATTTGTGTGAATTTAAGGGGTTTGGACCTCTCATTCAATTCCCTGGATGAAAATACACTGGAACTAAACAAGCCTCGAAGCTGCCGCCGGGGGAGGGGGTGGGAACGAAACGTCAAAGTCCCGGTGGGCGGGTCCTGCGCCTGCGCGAACGATACGAGATTCGGAATCGGTGGCGCCGCACACGTCAGCTCCATGAACTGATCGAGATGGAGTGAAACAGAACCATTTCTCTGCAAGCAGGCAACAGTTGTGTTCGGGGATACCTATGATACATACCTCAAGTAAGTTTGAGGATGTTAAGTCACCTGACATGCTGAATGACATATCTGATTCTGGTTTAGACAATGCATCGGTATTAGAGAATTGCGGTGAGCAAAGACTTTGAGCTCCTCAATGGCACGGAAATTTCAGGTTCTGCTCTTGATACAGATCAGGAAGAATTCAGTGATTTTAGTGCTAAAGCTGTTACGGAGGACATCTCTAGAGTGCACGTGCTGGGTCTCTCGGATTTTGTTGTTTGCGAATTATCTATTTGTGCTATGTGTAAAATATATGAACTGCCAACTTGTGCTATTTTTAGGGACAAAATTATTATCCATTTGTTGTTAGTACTTGAAAACTATTTAATTTCTACTTGATTGTGTGTGACTTGATTTCGAATTTTAATGTTGTTATGTGTAAAATAATATATAAGTATTCAGATATACACATACAATTGTTTTCATACAGTTTTATATTGTCCAAACTCAACAAAACGTTCAATTCCAAGATTTATATGCCCAAACAGGAATTGGAATCGTGTTCTACCCTCCGATTCCAGCCATAAATTCCAGTCACAACCAAACAGCGAAATTGAAATTGGAGTCCATTTCCTTTCCATCTGAAAAATGAAATTGCTATTCCAATTCAATTTCCAGCAAACTTTCCTACCTCCAAACACAGTGTAGAACTAAACAAATCCTCGAGGCGGCTGCCGGGGAGGGGGTGGGAACGAAACATCAAAGTCCCGGTGGGCGGGTCCCGCGCCTGCGCGAACGATACGAGATTCAGAATCGGTGGCGCCGCACACGTCAGCTCGTCCGTGTTCTGGGGCACCTTGGCGTGCAGTGCAGCGCCGTGCCGTACGTGCCCTACTGCCCTCTGCGGTGGAGGATGGATGCCGATACCCGGGGCAACGTCCACGAGAAGAGCTCATGCGTATAGCGTGTAGCGTGTGTTCCTGGCTCCTGGGTGTCGTTTCTTCTTTCCTTTTGATCAGTGCTACATCCACATGTACTGCAATCCTGTAGCTCCAAGATAGTCAAAAGAAACTTCCTCGTTTTCTTTTGTATTCAGCAAATTATAGTATGTGGGATCCACTTGAACGCTTTTGGCCAGTAATTTAGACCTTTGCATTATTGGCTATAGTTTTTCCAACTGATTTCTTAGAATCTTATCGCTTGAACACAAGGTTGACGTTAAATACTAAAGTTTTACAAATGTATATGTGAGACCCGCTTGCACACTTTGGTCCACTCATAACCTCAAATATATCCTCGCCACATGGAGAACGTTTACCAAAGTTTAGTTTATTTGGAGTAAATTTTATATTGTAAATACGGGGACAAAATTTTGAACAACAACCTCTTTCAAAGAATATCTCGATTTACAATCAAATCGATTTGTATTAAATTGCTAATGGAATGAGTGGAATTGAATTCTTTGGTGCCAAAAGGGGTGTATATCACTTTTAGATCACAGCCTTCTAAAAGTCATCTTAAAATACATGATTCAAAGAGACATTTAAACCCAAGCTTGTTGCAAGTAATATAGGTTGAATAGTTCGAACCAATATAAATACTGTACTAAAATCACATGAGAGTATTATTTTAGGAGTAAATACATAGTACTAAAATGTACCGTGGGTGGTCGAATTTGCGCCCGGTGTTAGGTCGGTTAATAACTTCGAGAATCTAGTTTGGTTAGGGCCCATTTGGCATTAAAGTATTTTTGAATTATTCTGAGAATATCATGGTTTACAAAGAAAATGAAGTATTAAATACTTCAAGGTCTTGGATGCAATGAATAATGTGGTTTCAAAACTGAAGTATTCCCTCAAAAATACATTTTACCGTTTAAAAACTTTGGTCTTGACCTTTTTTTTTTCCTAAACTAAGAAACTGAAGTATTCACCCGCTTGGCACTCAAATATTTCATTTTTTTAATATCGTGGTTTCAAGAAAACTAAGTTCCCATACCGAGCCTTAGACTTCTTTCGTCGTGCCTTATACAAAGATAAAAAGTGCCCGAGCCAAGTCATCAAACTTGTATTAAGCGACTTGGGTCATTGTGTATTTAGGAGCTTCAAGGTTGAATCCACGAAAAACAAACAGATGTTTCATACACACGCACCTACAAAAATTTAGACATAGAAAAGTCCCATTCAAATTAGATGTAAATAGATACAAAAAACATATTATATGAAGAGAGAAGGGACATGAAAGAAATATAAAAGTGTTTGGTTGTTGTCCAAATTTGCTCTGCTAAAATATTTGCAGCATTTTCAACTTTTGGTCTTTGTTAGGTTTGTTGCCTAAATTTTGGTTGTCAATACATGTCATCCTACACCTCTAACACATTCTTGCCAAAAAAAAAAAAAAAAACGTGACCAGCAGGGAGAAACCCTGCGGTATTTTAATTAAGATTGAGGTGTGCGACGGGGGTCGATCCCAGGGATCGAACCCGCGCTGTCTGGGAGGCGCCACTGCGCACTCACCACTGGGCTACTAGCCCATCCACCATTCTTGCCAAAGAAATGGCCATATAAGGGTGTAGATTTCTTATCCAAAACATAGGAAAGCCAACTCTTGCCAATTTTGGTAGATTTAGTATGGGCATGAACCAAACACACCCTAAATGCGTTTTTGACATAACAATCCACGGGTATGACATGTGGATTGTGGAGTTTATCTTGTTTCGTCACCAAGTAGGCTTTGGTAGCTCGGTTCGGATCATCGCGAGTCCAGGACATATGCAGATATGTGATGGCACATATGCATCTTACCCCAAAGACTTGTACATATCAATAAAACCGTCCTTTTCATTCTGCAGTCCCCGGCGTCTTCCAGCCACCACCCTTCCCCTCCCCGTTCCCCCGCAGGCCACAGCGACACAGCGTATCTCCCCGTGCTCCGCCCGCCCTGCCGTCGCCTCGCCGCCCTCTCTCCGAATTCCTCTGCGCGCAACCCCATCCCCCCTGAATCAGAACCAGCCCCGAATCAGCTCTCTCGAGAACGAGCCGGTCGTCACCTGCTCCGCTACGCGCGATGGCGAACCCGATGTACGGCTCCGGGCCGCTGCGATCCAGGTACACCCCGTCTGATCCCCGAGGTCGTTTGGCTCAATTCGCGCCCTCGGCTGTTCGAATCCGTCGATATGTCCCGCGAAATCGGATCGGAGTCCGTGACAAATTTGAGGTGTTCTTTCGGGATCGCAGGAACGCGTCGACGAGCTCGGACGAGATCCAGCTGCGGATCGACCCGGTGCACGGAGATCTTGACGAGGAGATCGATGGGCTGCACTCGAGGGTTCGCCTACTGAAAGGCGTAAGACTTCCATTTCCCGACCTCTTTTTTTCCTAACACGGTTCTTGATTTCTGTTAGGTATGCTCAGTTGAGGTCCTTGTTCCCTCAGTTTTCACGTTAGAAACTTGTAGATTTAAGCATGCGCTGTAGATGTTTTATGTGTTGTCCCAAGATGTATTGCCGTGGTTCTCAATTTTGTTCTTGGTGGTTGTGTAGCCTGTGGGTTTGTCCAAGTTAGTTTTGTTGTCTTCAAACCAAGATGAATTCGGAAATTCCAATTAAATTAGAACCATCTCGCATCAATAAGAGATTTATCGTTTGCAACACCATATGTAAAGTAGTATATTCAATATAGGGAGAAATCAGCATGTTGTATTGTTTCTGTTCTCATGGCAAAACTTTTCATGGTTGGTTTGGTGTTAATGGATATGGGTTGTATGGAAACGCAATGTATAACCTAGTGTAAATTGATGTCATATGACACTGCCTTCATATGTGTCATATCTTCCGTTGCAGCACTCAATCTATGTTATAGTGATTCGTCTGAAGCTTCGTATGGAACTCTATTGGTTTTTCTGGTTTAGGCCTATGTACAATCTTGTGAGTCGGTATGAATTAGTCGATGGCTGGTTTCCATTACTATTCCTACTTTTGTTCGCATAAAATCAGTCTCGAAGTTATTCAGATGGCCATGTCTCTATTCTCTAGGTCTGTACCTCAGACATTTCCTTTTTTTTTTTGACATGACGTTTCCAGTTTTCATAACCATGGAGTTAGGGCATGTTTGGTTTACAGCCAAAAGTTGGCAAGCCAAACTTTGGTAAAACCAAAACATGCCAAAATTTTGGCAACTCTTACGAGATTGCCAAGGAAATTGGGTAGCCAATTTATCGTCCTTGTGAAGCATGTGAAATATTTTTGGCATCCAAACAAGCAGCCCATAATCTGATGACACAGAAATTCAAAGTTCTGGTCACTTGTCTTTTCTAATTTGCTAACCTGTTATTGCTGTTTTTTTTCACATTTTTAAAACTTATTTGTTGTTTGATATGGTGGCTTGTTCAGGTCGCACAAGAGATAAACTCAGAGGCCAAGTTCCAGAATGATTTCCTCAACCAACTGGTATTGCTGCCTCATTTCTGTTGGCCATTTCATCTTTAACTCTCATGATCATTTTGGGTGCATTGCATGGGTATATTATATTTTTCCTGAATGGCTCTCACATGTTTATCATTTTTCCTTTGCACTTGTTTGTTCCTAATCTCTTTACCATGATTTAGATGTTGTTCTATACATGTAAAGATATAGATATGCATTTCAAGAATTGCATATTTGTTATGTAATGACCTTGAAGATTCACTTGATCAACACTAGTACATAATCAAGTGCTACTTACTAATTTGTTGCTTAAAGATGTGGTATTCCAGAATTGGTTTTGATATTTGAAATCTCAAATATTGTGTCTCCCTGATGTTTTAGTTGAGTAATATAACTTCTGCAAAGAATGAATGGTCAATCTTTTTCTTCTGCCCTAATTTGTTACCCTCTGTGCATGAAACAGCAAATGACTCTTACGAAAGCACAGGCTGGAGTGAAGAATAACATGCGAAGGATGAACAAGAGCATCATCCAGCAGGGCTCCAATCATATCGTCCATGTTGTTCTTTTTGCCCTATTATGCTTCTTTGTTGTCTATCTTTTGTCGAAGTTCTCTAGAAGATAGCTCTGTTTGGTGGAGTCAAATCAAATCAACTCAAATGTACCATGAGTTGTATGTAGTCTGACAAGTGCAACATCTGGGCCTGTTAGTGCACAACTGGAGTACATGTCTTGAACGAAACCGAAAAGGAAAAGAGGACTGCGTTGAATGCATGGGATTTGACTTGAAAAGCAAATTCGCTATCCAGCTCCTGGCCTGGATAAAGGCACTTCTTGTACCTAATCTCTGATGAAGTACTGGTCTTGATTTGAATACAAATTCATGTATTGACAGGAGTATTGTCTCTTTTTTTTTAGGGAAACGTCTTAATAAACTTTGTCCTGGAAACGGACGCTATTTACGAGTGAACACAACCAGGAGGTGCCATGTGAAGATGTCACAACCTAGCAGTTGCCATCCACTGTTGATAAAAAAAATGGAATGGCTGGCAACTCGTTCTCTCCAAGTTATAAAGTCCATATGTTCGGTCCTTATAATTTTCCTGAACTTTTGCCAAACGCATTCCATAGAATCCACTGTCATTATTTTTATGCAACAAATTTGAGAATAAAAACAACGTATACAAGGGATTTGTGCCATTCCATGCCTTCTGGTTCAAAAGATATTTCAGTGCAAATGAAGTGCCGAAGAAATTATCCTTTTAGTGTCATTTCTTTTTTTAGTACACAGGTCAAAAGAAAATTGAAGCATACAATACAGTTCCAGTGTAAGACCACCTTCTTGGTACCACACAACATGTTCAAACAGCCGCACACACCAGAGAACGAGCCCAGGAAATGGCTTAGTGTACATTTGAGAGAAAACACAACTAGGATTGAAGACGGAAGAAAGAAAACTTCAAAAGCCTCATGTATACCCATGAATTCCAAGCAATCGCATATCGAGATTTTGTCTTATTGAACATTTGAAATGACCACGTTAAACGAGTCTCAAGAAAGCAATCTTCACACAGGAGACAAAAGAGGAAAAAAAACAATGACTGAGAAGCTCAGTTCAGCAGCCGGCGACACGGCTCTACCAAGGTGTTGCTCGCTATTAACCAACGAGCAGCAGAAGGAAGTTTCCCGATGTTTTCTTTCTACTGTACCATTTCTTCTCTCTACTCAACCATGCCACGCTGCTTGAAAATTTCGAACATCGTCGAACCGATCTTAGCTGGCGACTCAACAACAGTAACCCCAGCCTCTCTGAGTGCCTTGATCTTGTCTTGGGCGGTACCCTTCCCCCCTGATACAATTGCTGCATGACAATATGTGTAGATTAGTACACGAGGCAGCTGAACTTCATTCGAAACAATAAAATAAATGGAACAAATTTGTTCTCATACTTGATACTTGGTTATACTGAGAATTGCAGCAAATAAATCAAGTAAACTAGATTGACACCATATGAAGGAGCTTTATCTACTTTGTATACTCCCTCCCATCCCTTTTAAGTGTCGTGGGAACAAAACTAATCACGTACAACTCATGAGCACACCGCGACACTTTATTGGGATCGGAGGGAGTAATATATAGGATGCAAAAGTTCCAAAATGGAAAAGAATTCCATAAATAATTACCAACTTAGTAAAGGGACATAGGCAACCATTGCCGGGTTACCAAAATATTTGACACCATGAACAAATAGATGGCAAAGGTGCCATTGGGCTCAATGCAGCTACAAGTATAAACCCAGTCTGGATCCCTGCTTTGCTACTTTACCCAATTAAATTGTACAAAATACCATATACTGCTAGGAGGAACCAAGAATAAGCCCCAGTGCCCCACAACTATGAGAGAGTACAAATCAACAACACATCAACGTGGACGAAACTTTCATGCTCAAATATGTGAAATCCTGAGGAATTTATCTTTGTTATCTATTGTTTATTGCAGACTGGACAAGACATATACATATGTGAACTCATTGATGCAGAGTAATAGAAAACCACACATAACTAATGAACAATCTAGTAACATCGAAACTGCTGGTGTCTTTTCTTAAATTACAGTCAGGAGCAGTGCTCATCTTAGAAATTCCAATTGATGAAAGAACCAAAACAATGAACTTATTGGTAGATCAATACCTCCAGCATGGCCCATTCGACGGCCCGGGGTGCAGTAAGTCCAGCTATGAATGCAACAACAGGCTTGTCTGTCTTGCTCGCCTGAATCATTTGCATGTCAAGTTATATTAGTTGATCAGAAATATTACTACATGATACATCATTTATCTATTCAAGAGAAAAGAGATAAAATGGAAGCTCCAGCAAGTAGATACATGCGATATTTTATCTTGGAATATCAGCGATGCCAAATTGTCATTTGCCACCTCACTACGTACATGATTTTAACTTCAAAACATGAGTACATACTAGATACAACCCAAGTCTTTACATGTCATGAGACCAGGATAACTAATATCAGTAGGGTGGCCTATTTCGACCCTTGCTGAAAATGCATTTTGTTTTGCTATTGCTAGTGATGAAGAGTTGGAGTCACATAATGCAATGACCAATATAACCAAAATGGATATAAAAAAAGGATTGTTTGGGGAATGTGCAGAATATTAGAACTTCTAAAGCTTAGGTAGGCTTGTGGACCATACAATCTCAAGCTAGGCCAATACAACGATTCTTCCTTCCCATTCAAAAGCTGAAGACAGGAAGGTGTGCGAAGCTTAAAAGGTTTGCAAGAGTACCAGCTTCTGCCTCAGAAATATTTAGAGCTTATCTGGTAAGCAATTAAGCATACTATTAGAAACATGGACTATCTAACGGTTAAGACAGAAGGCCTTTAAGACTTATCATACATCTCTACTGTAAGATTATGATAATCTCGATGAATATGGAAATAACGGATTTTAATTGCCATGAAGCTTGAACTGCAATAAGGAACATAAAGAATCATGTGAATGCTTAGAAAGATATCAAGGGACAAAGAAAGAAAAAGTTATCACGGCACCAGGCAGAAAAAAGATTTTACTAGCAATTGGGTCCACATTTTGCTATGTGCACCAGGTAATCCCAATAGCAATGCACCAGGGCCACAGTTTCAAACTCAAACACTACCCAACAAGCACACGTCCCAATTGTGCACCCAACCTGCTACACTCAGCCATTTTTTCTCTAGCGCCACCCCTGCCCGACAAAACTCACCTGGATAAAGGCTGCAGCATCCTCCTCGGCAGTACCTCCAATTTCGCCAATGAGAACAATACCTAAAGAGCAGATAGCAGTTTTACCAATGAGAACAATACTTAAAGAGAGGTATAACAGTGTTGATAGATGAGAACAATAACTGAAAGACACAGTATTGAAGACTGCAACAAAAGCATTTAAATGCCTTAAATACTATATGAGGGATCAATAGCACACAGAGGAGTCACAGACCAGGGAGCATCATTCTGCTATATATGACTAATTTTTCTCTCTTATTACTAAATTTAACTGACTCAAAGTCCCATATAGCAAACAATTGGTGGAATCTCATGGCAGCAAAAATGCTACCAAATAAACACTGTAGAATTATCATGCTGGACCTGTGGTAGTACCTAATATACCAAATTAAAGGGAAAATTGGAAATCTCCCAATAAATGAAAGAATAGATAGGCTTTAGCTGAATAAGACACAAAGGGTGTACCTTCTGTCTGAGGATCAGCAACAAACTTTTCGAGGCAGTCAACAAAATTAGTGCCGTTAAAGGGTCACCTCCCATGCCTACGCAGGTTGACTGCCCCAAGCCCACGGCTGTTGTTTGAAACACCTGTCAATGAACAAGGAAATACACTTTAGGAAAATGTACTCCAAGATTAAAAGTAACTCTACAATAATGGGCATACCGCTTCATATGTCAAGGTACCAGAACGAGATACAATTCCAATGCGGCCTGGTTTGTGGATGTAACCTGGCATGATTCCAATCTTACATTCACCAGGCTTAATGATACCAGGGCAGTTTGGTCCGATCAATCGGGTTTTTGATTGACTGTTCAGAGCTGCCTTCACTTTCACCTGGAATTTAGAAAGAAAACCTTATGATGGCTTCATCAAGGTCTAAACAAAGCAAAACAAAACTAAAGCAAAGTATCTAAACTGTGAGAAAGAGAAAACATAATTATGTAACCATGAGTTATTAACATTGTGCACATGATATGAACAAGTTAACTGCCAAATGGGTCAGGATAAAATTCAGGACAGATTGCACCTTGTATTTAACATTTACCAAAATTACACATGGTGTAGAAGTAAAGCTAAATCCGTTCCATGTGTACCTACCAGCCTATGGCTACATACCCACATGTATTGAGTGACATTCATCGCATATTGCACTCTCTAGTGTCTTATATTAAGAAAATTGTAACTAACCTGCACCGCTATATATGAAGAGAGAATAAATGATGTCACAAAAATTATTATGCTCAGAAACATAGCAAACAAGGTGGCTAATAATGTACTTAAATTGTTGAACATATAATACCATGTCATGCTGAGGTATCCCTTCAGTGATACAGACAACAAGGTCAAGCTCTGCTTCCATTGCCTCCATTATTGCAGCAGCAGCAAATGGTGGTGGAACATATATAACAGATGCATTCGCCTTCGTCTCGGCCTTAGCTTCTGCTACTGAATTGAAAACTGGAAGGCCTAGGTGCTCAGTTCCACCTTTCTTGGGAGTAACTCCACCCACCTGTTGCAATAATAGGTACTTCAGTTAAATTGGCAACATCTAATGAAATCCATATCGGAGACATGCTGATCAGTCAAATATCTTAAGAAAAGTTGGAACAACCATACAAAACATGCCAGTTGCAGATGCATCCATAAGACAACTATTATTGCAACATAGAGAAGTAATCACATTTGGGCTGATACTTGATATCATTGTTAGACCCAGTACACATACGTAAATATATGAACTGCTGGTCAAGAATGTAGTAATGAAACTAGAACAACCTGCCAAGCATCAGTTCAGGTCAAGGCTCTGAGAATGCTTTACATAATTCCAACCATTGGCAAGTTTCTTCATATGTACCGGCACTTTTACTGTGTGAGAAATGCTGCCCAATTTACTACCAAACAAACCAAAAGTAAATATGTCTCGATCTCTCCATTCTCACTATAGAAGAATTCTAATAATATAACGTGTAAGATTTTAGATGTGTTGAGCAGCTTTAAAATCACAAGGAATACATCGTGGAGATTGTTTCTCCGCTCTTCTAAAATTTAGATCAACCAGGCCCTAGATTTAAAAATGACTAGGAATTCATAGAAACCTTGTTTAGTTCAGATTTCGTTATCTGAAGAGGGAAATAAATACTAAGATACTGGCTCGCTGGATTGTACGGTGAAGAACACCCCAACCCTAGGCCCTAGAGCCACACACGGTAAGAAACAAAAACCTAAAAGCCGAGAAATGGAGATCGACAACTACGAATCCACAAGATCGCATTACAGGCCCTCTCTATCGCAAACCCTAGAACCGCGCGCTGGAGAAAAACAAATGCACGGATCGGACAAGACATCTGAAAGGGTGGCGGCGGCGTTGGGCCGCGGGGTACGTACCATGTTGGTGCCATACTCGATGGCCTGTTCGGTGTGGAAGGTACCGTTCTTCCCGGTGATGCCCTGGCAGATCACGCGAGTGCTCTTGTCGACGAAAACCGCCGGCAAGGGCGCGGCGGCGGCCGCCGCGTAGCCCCGCGAGTGGAGGAGGCGGGAGGCGGCGGATCCCAGCAGCTGCGACGCGCGGCGGGAGGAGGCGGCCATGGCGATGTGCAGGCCTGGCGGCGGCGCGTGCTCCTCTCCTTTTTTCCTCTCGATTCGATTTCGCTTTGGGCTCGGTCTACTTTTCTCAGTTTTCTGGGGTCTCTCGATCCATTCTTGCAGGAGAAGTTGGGCGGTCAAACTTCGGCTCAGGCCCCTGTATTTTGTCACTATTTTTCGGAGCTCGACTTTTTAGTGGACGATTAAACTTTGCAAATTAACCAAAAAAAGTGCATTAGAAATACGGCCTTCTTCCACAGTTTTGCTACAGCTAGACGCAAGAAAAATTATATCAATAAGCTGCGTACAGATGATGGTATTTGGGTTGAAGGTACGGAAAATCTAAAACCTGTGATTTATGATTACTTCTCTAACCTGTTTACTTCGGAAGTGAATGTTCTCGATCCAGCGATGATGGACAAAATTCAGCCGAAGGTTACTGACCTTATGAATGAGAAATTGCTTGCTCCGTTCTCAGCAGAAGAGGTTAGAAAAGCAGCTTTTAGTATTGGTGATTTCAAGGCCCCTGGCCCGGATGGACTTCATGCAATCTTTTATAAAAAATTCTGGAACATTTGTGGTGAGGAGGTCACTAAAGAAATTTTGGAGGCCATGAACACGGGGATTATACCGGAGGGGTGGAACGATACTACTGTGGTTCTTATCCCAAAGGTTGATTCTCCTGAGCTAGTCACTCAATTCAGACCAATAAGCTTGTGCAATGCTATTTACAAGATCATCTCGAAAATGCTTGCTTTTAGATTGAAAGGGATTCTACCTGAAGTTATTTCCCCCATGCAAAGTGTTTTTGTTCCTAGACGCTTGATCACGGACAATGTACTTGTAGCATATGAGACTATTCATTCTATCAAAAATAAAAGAAGGGGGCGGTTGGTTCATGTGCAGTGAAATTGGATATGCATAAGGCTTACGACAGAGTGGAGTGGATTTTTCTGGAGAATATGATGCGCAAGCTTGGTTTCGATGAGAGATGGATTTCTATCATGATGGCGTGTGTAAGGTCGGTAAGATATCATGTAAGATTTAATTCTGAAGATACAGAGATGTTTGTTCCGACTAGAGGATTGCGACAAGGGGATCCTCTATCTCCCTATTTGTTTCTTTTGTGTGCGGAAGGACTTTCTAGTCTTTTGTTGTACGAAGAAGAAGTTGGCGGCATCGATGGGTTAAGGGTGTGCAGAAATGCACCGTCAGTCTCACATCTCCTTTTTGCTGATGATTCCCTTATTCTCATGAAAGCTGATTTGAATAATGCAACTTCCCTACAACAAGTTCTGGATACCTACTGTGCAAACTCGGGACAACTGGTAAGTTTGGCCAAGTCTAGTATTTTCTTCTCTCCAAATACTAATGCTCTTATTCGTGCTGAAATTTGTGAGACCTTACACATTGATAATGAAGCGCTTTCTGATAAATACCTTGGGCTCCCGGCATTGGTTGGAGCTGATAGAAGTGACTGCTTTGAACATTTTATTGAGAGGATCATTCAGAGAATTAATGGGTGGAAGGAAAAGCAGCTATCTATTGGGGGGAAAGAGATACTTCTTAAAGCTGTGGCTCAGGCAATTCCGGTTTATGCTATGTCTGTTTTCCTGATTCCCAAAGGTGTGTGTAAAGGTATGATGGATGCTATAGCAAAAATCTGGTGGGGTGATGATGAAAACAGTAACAAAATGCACTGGTTTGCTTGGTGGAAGCTTTGTTATCCGAAGATTGAGGGAGGTATGGGGTTTAGAGATTTTCACCCCTTTAATCTTGCGATGCTAGCGAAACAGGGGTGGAGACTCATCAACGATCCAGATTTTCTATGTGCTCAAATTCTGCGGGCCAAATATTACCCAAATGGCGATATCTTGAAAGCGGGACCGAAGGCTGGCTCTTCCTTCACGTGGCAAAGTGTTCTCGCTGGTTTAACAACTTTAAAGAGAGGTTATATTTGGCGGATAGGAAGCGGAGATAAAATCAACATCTGGCAAGATCCTTGGATGCCCTCAAGTCCCACTAGACGGATTATTTCTCAACGTGGTATTGCTACGGTTAGCAAAGTTAGTGAGCTAATTCATCCTATTACGGGCGGATGGAATGAAGTTCTCCTTAGAGAGACTTTCTTGTCAATTGATGTGAGCCGCATCCTCAGCATCCCCTTACACAATCATGGCTTTGAGGATTTTATTGCCTGGAGTGGTACGGCACATGGGAGATATACGGTGCGTTCTGGATATCATATGCAATGGCGACATCAGTTTGGGAATTATTCGCAACAGCTCGCCCTCCCAGGTAGCTTGGCTCTAAATCCGGTATGGAAGTCGCAGTGGCAACTGAAAATTCAAAGTAAAGTGAAGATCTTCATTTGGCGTGCTCTGCACGGTATTATCCCTCTAAAATGTATACTGTCAAATAGACACATTGGTACCACAAGTGAGTGCCCTATTTGTCGAACAGAACCAGAGGATGTACGCCATCTTCTTTTCTAGTGTCATACGGCGAAAGAACTATGGAGAGCGCTAGGGATTGCTGATATAATTGAGGAAGCATCGCAGTAGGACAGATCCGGTTCTGGTATACTGGAAGTACTCTTGCGTCGATCTAATAACGTGATAAATGACTTGGACAATATTGGGCTTAAAGAAACTGTTGCTATATCGTGTTGGTACTTATGGTGGATTAGAAGACGGCGAACTCGCGACGAAGTTGTTCCTCCCCTGTACAAATGCAAGCTATCTATTCTTACTATGGTGGCTAATTCGGCGAAAATTTCTAAACCAATTGGGCAAGGGGTGGTAGAGAGATGGTCAAAACCGGCGCCTCGACGGGTTAAGTTGAATGTCGACGCGTCATTTCATGCTGATGCTGCCGCAGGTGCAACAGGAGCAGTGTTACGTGATTTCAAGGGCCAGCTTATTTCTGCAAGTTGCTCTTATGTCCCTAATATATTTTCTGCAGCTATGGCAGAGGCTGTGGCGATGAAAGAAGGTCTAGCACTTGCATGTAGACTCGGATGCCATGCTATTGTTGCTGAATCCGATTCGCTGGAGACAATTAATTCTTGCACAGGAGTGGACACATGGTGGAGTGAGTCGGCTGCTATATTTTCTGACATTGTGGATTTAACCTCAAACATTGACATGATAGAGTTCAAACATATTCCAAGGGAAGCAAATATGGTGGCACACGAGATAGCTAGGAAATGTTTTACTGATAAAGTTAATTGTACTTGGGACGATGACCCCCCTAGCTTCTTAATTAGTAGCCTGCTAAACGATGTAACTATTGATGTTGGTTGAGGCGGCAAGTTTCAGACGCACTCTTTTCCTTGCCAGGGTACCGAAAGGGACTGGTAAGGTTTTTAATGAGGCGGCTTGCTGACCTAATATAGTGGTTGAAAATTCAAAAAAAAAGTTTAAAGAGCTGCCGTTCACGGTGCACCCATACGGTTTTGTACAATAAGTTCAGGAAATTACAATCGTCAATGATGTATCTTATCTTCTACTCAATGGAGTAGTAGTATTATCAATTTCTTCGTGTGTCCTTCCTACTTCACGGAGTCGTTAGAACCCAGGGCAACTTTGTGCATTGCTATGTTAGGGTTATAGTTCGAGGGGAATAACTCTGGAAGCAAAAACATTATTATTGAAACTGATTGCTCATCTATTTTAAATCCGTTGAGAAATAATGACCATGATAGATATGAGGTGGGGTTAATAGCAAGAGAATTCAGGCCCAAGAAACCACCAGACAAAGAGGTTCAAGTTCTGAAAATAAACAAAGTTGCAATGTTGTGGCTCACGAGCTGTGTCAGTTAAGTCGTAGAGAGTTGAGTGGCGGTCTGTTACTGAGTGCGATCTCGACCTGCGCGTCGAGATCGGCTTGGATCGATTGTAATCAAACTATTTGTCATAACTAATGCAAAAATCAGAAAATTCAAAAGAAAGACTTAATGCTACGCAAGGAGATGGGAGTGCTTGGGGTAAGAAAGGGTGAAAACATCTCTTATAAAAAAGAGGAAGAGGGTGACAACATGGCATAGTAGTCTGTGGACGAGAAAGATAACTCATGGCCGCTTATGGAAGACATAGAGTTAGAGGAATATGACACCCCTAAAAGTCAAAAGAAATTTGATGGATGAGTGCTAATTATGGTGTTTAATACTACCTCAGAGGTTACAAAGGTGACAACATTGAAATTCTAAGTGTCCGTGATTGTCATTGCTAGAAGAAGAAGAGAAACGATGAGAATGGGTATGCATCACGCGATATGGAAGGAGACCTTGTGTAAGGGAACTCAATCTCTTCGTATTGTGTAACCAATTATTCTTAGAAATTTACATTTTTTCTTACGTGTCAACTGATGTACGAGTTGCAAGATGATAATTTTCTTCAAAAGAATATACGCATCAGTTGATAACCAATGAGAGCAAGTTGATAACCAATGAGAGCAAAGGCTAGTTTACCATACCTCCACCTTGGACACGTGCCTAACTGGTATCCTGCGAGCTCCTAGGACAACCAAATTGACTGGAACAACCGGTAACGGTGTCTCGCTCTCAAAAAGATGATCATTTCGGTAAATGTGCCAACAAAACACCCCTCTGAGAGATTGTCTTGGGCCTCAGGAGCGGGCCATAGGCCTAGCCTCACGGCCAAGGGAATAAGAAACAACTGGCCATCCTAGCACCCAAAAACAATATCTAGCAGTATTCCACGAAACAGTGGATGCGTGGACATTGTCAGAATGGACTTTTGTTGCCGCCAAAAGTGAAGGGGGTGTTAGATAGGTCATTTCCCTCACTAAGTTGTTTTGGTGTTGATGACAACCTGGTTAGCAGACTAACCATTTGCTTGAGGTGTAGGCACATCCTAAAGATATCACTAGTGGTTGGAACCCCCTCGAAGCAAAAAGTGAAAAGAGATGGCACCTTGGCGGTTTTCGTTTATTGAGTCGCTAGGAAACCCACTTATTTGCACCCCACATAG